>JASDQU010025485.1:9916-26356 GCA_032191745.1 Picea mariana
AGAAAAGGAAAAAATAAATGCAAAATCAAACACAATAAAGCAGACTGAAAACAAGACAGTGAACCAGCAAGACCCAGATAGGATCTAGAAAGCCCACTGAGAAGGTAAACTTCTGACAGGGAAGAGGGGACTGTCTCTCTAGCTTTCTGAGTCCTATACGCTACTGAAACCTCTGCAGCAAGCGTTCAAACGTGGGCTGTAGAAGGTTAGGGCGTGGGTTACATGCGTACAGGCCTTCTGCAGGCCGCGTGTACCTCTATGTGTCCCGATAATAAATGTCAAGCAACAGTCAAGGAAAAACTGGTATTGATAACCAGGTTCCCTGCTAGCTCTGACCTAACAGAAAACAAACAAACAAACAAATAGAGAATCTACTCCTTTAAACTAGCCAAAAACCTTCAACTAAATCCGGAACCCTAAGAGTAATATCCCCAGCGGAGTCGCCAATTCTGTTGTTGGGAAATAATACCCTACAGACTAACAAGCTAGGGCTGAACTTGTACGCAGATCATGACCTTAAAGAAACACTTTTAACCTATCACCCCAATACTCAAACCCCTTTTCCACACACAAGCATGGAAGAGATCTACTAACCTTTTTCTATCGATGTTTGATGTAGATCCTCCGTTGTGCTTTATCCGTTTGCTTTCGCTGCTCCTTCCAAAGACAATCCTGCAACCAAGACAAAACACTACGCATGCATGCTATTCTTCTACCTAAGGGTTAGAGATTAAGCATAAATCAAATAAAATATATATATCACTCGTNTCTTTTTCCTCCTCCAAATAGTACCCCTACTCCTTCTTTTATAGGCTAGAAGGAGCTATGGTTTTGGACGAACTCTCGGCCATGCATGGCTGGGAGTTCCAGTTAACTGACCCAAATCTTTTTGTCCCGTCGGCAAATTTCCTGTTTTTGTGCTTTGTTAGGTAAACGCGGGTTGTAGTAGGCCAGCCAGCGTTCCAATGCATGCAGTATTGAGCCTGCCAGCGTTCCAACGCGTGCAGTGAAGGGTTAGGGCACGTGCCACTTGTTTTAAGAGGGTTTGTAAGGTTTTATTCAGCATGGCTTTGCAAGGAAGAGACATGAGTTGGCCTGATGCCAGGTAAGCCTGTGTGGTGCAATTTAGGGTTATAACAAAGGACCACGCTTCTTGTACCATAAAAATAATGGGGCAAAGATGAGTAAGGTGATATCCTTTGTAAATTTTACAAGGGAGCTTGGGCTTACATTCTATACGTCGAGGCTTCTCAACCATATTAATTCCCCTAGCATGACTTGCAGTGGCCAGTGGGTTTCCCCGAACATGACTAGAAGAGGTTGGTTGCAAGTCTCCAACGTGACTAGTAGAGGTTGGTGACATGAATCCAACATGACTCGCAGAGGTCGGTGACTCGATGCCAGTATGAATAGTAGTGGCTGTACTTTTTCTCCCAACATGACTCGTAGAGGCTAGTTGCGTTCCCCCAACATGAATAGCATAGGTTGATTATAGGAATCCAACATGACTCGCAAAGGTTGTTGACCAATCTCTAACATGAATCACAAATGTTAGTAGCTAATCTCCAACATGAATTGTAGAGGTTGGTGATGTTTATCCAATATGACTAGTAATGACTAGATTCGTGCCCCCAGCATGACTTGCAGTGGTTGGTTTCTTGTATTCAACATGACACGCAAAGGTTCTTGACGAATCTCCAACATGACTAGAAGAGGTTGGTTTTGCGCTTCCAACATGACTAGCAGAGGTTGGTTGTTGAACTCCAGTATGACTTGCAGGGACTAGGATTTCCCCCCCAGCATGACTTGTAAAGGCCAGGTGTTGGTCTTCAATATGAATTGCAGAGATTGATGACCTATCTCCAACATGACTCACATAGATTGGTGACCTGCTACAATTATGACTTGCAGTGACTGGGATTGTGCTTCCAGCATGAGTAGAAGAGGTTGGTCGTTGGTCTTCAACATGACTAGCAGAGGTTGGTGACTTCTTTTTCTTACTCTTCCTCTTCCTATTCCTTTTAGACTTATGATTAATAGTATTAAAACTTTCACCGAAAGAGGGAGGAGGAGGAGAAGTAAACTTTGTGGATGCAGAAGGTGAAGGATCAAAGTCTATACGATGCCCCTGACATAAGGTGTGTATCTGAGAAGCATCAAGAGCATTCAGGACATTTGGAGTGGTCGACAACCAAACTGGTAATCCTACATTCAACCAAGGAATGTTCAAAGTGGGGGAACCAACCATGGATGATTTTAAGGATGGAAATTTATTTTTAAATGTAGAAACCTTGGTGAATCTTACTAATCCTTCATATGCCAACTATAAAATGTTTGGTGATATTTTTGTAAAAATGTTCAAAGTTCTAAGGATTTTATATAGTTTGTATAAAATTTTGGCGATTTTTAAGGTAAGATAAATTTATCCTATAGAATTTGGGCAAATCATTTTTAGAATAAAGAATCGTTTTTTGGGAAAAACCATGAAAAATCATCCCATGAGCAAAATTTAGCCCCTAAAATCATCCCTAGAACCAACGTTTCCACATAACAGAAAAGCACAAGAACTCCCTTGGATAGGGGTCCCTTGGTTGGTATCCTCAAGAACTTTGGCCATATCATTCTTATTCACATATTTGTCCTTTATGGGATTGTTCATGTCCATAAAAGTCTCATGCACTGATTCTGACAAACTAGTGGTATAAAAACCCACACATTCTAGGAGGTGGCTCCACACTTTCAAGAGAAGGACCAGGGGTCCTTCCCGACCAATGGAGCTGTTGGTCATTGGTCAACCGCCCTGAACCAATGATCCAAAAGCGGTGACACTGAAACAACCTAAGGCCTACTACACAAAGAAACACTCCAATAAAAATCCTTAAGAGAAACATCGCAAGAAAACAAATTTTCCAAATCTTTAGCCCAGGTGGATAAGGTCTTGAGTCCAAATAAATGAAAAAGTGGAAAGGGACCTTCTGGATGAAGACACATTGTGATTAAGTCTCATGAACGAACAAACGAAGGAGTGAGAAGAAGTTATCCCAACTTCAACTAACCATCCTTATCTGATGCAAGCACCCATGCTTCATAGGACACCCTCCAGCAGTACTGAAAAGTGTGATACAAAATCTTCCCTAGGTACCATGGAAAGCTTCCACAGTCACCTCTGAGATCCCTACAAAAATCCACTATGGTCACCAAATCATAGTTAGTGTCTAGGGGTACAATCAATAATCAGGATTGAACGTACAGGTAGGGTAACAAAGCCTGAAGCTTTGAACGCGCCACCTCTCATGGAGGTAAAGGAACTAGTGAAAGCCCCAATATACAATCTCTCCACTATGCTTAGTCAAGATTCATATGGTCAATCTCCTCGACTCTCCTTCATGCAACCTCGTGTTTAGCTCCTATGTTAGAGGAGGCTCCCAACTATACTAATATGAAAATTGGATTTGAGACTCTCCCTAGCTTGGACTCCAATGTTTGTTCAATGGCCTTGGAGAGTTATCTCTCCAATCCTAATCCAAGGTCCTGACCCTAAACTTGTTTGTGAACCCTAGAAACAAAGACTAGTACATTTTAATATTAGCATCCGTTTTAGTGGTTGTTTTTACTCAAAGGGTATGTAGGTGCAACTGATGTTGTTTGACACTCTTGCAAAAATGAAGCTTATAAGAACACCAGTAAAGAAAACTTTACACTAATTCTTCAAATGAAAAAAGAGTTTCAACAAGAAAATGCATGAACAATCCTATGCTGGTATCTTTTTCTTTTTCAATTAACAATGCAAACCATGCAGAGAAAGAAAGAAACTTAACTAGCAGAAAAACAATTTTTTTTTTTTTTCTTCTATCAAAGAAAAACTAACAAAAGATGCTAAAATAAATTGTAGGATACACGAATCATGCCCCCCCCCCCATCCATGAGGGGGGATTTTTTTTTAAATGCAAATCATTTCTCTTTAAAATCCAAGCTAAAAGTAAGACAAGAACACTATGAAACAAAGAGAAATATATTTTATGATCTAAAGGTTTTCACAAGATTAGACATAGTAATACAAAGCAATCACAAACTCAGGAATCCCATGATAACCTAGAGAAACCCATAAATCTCTCAGAAACTGAAGAAATAAATTTTTTTCACAAATTTCTGACAGGTCCCCAACTGTGTGAAATAAAACTCGCGGTTGTCCTCGGGTAATACACAGTAAAAGTGTATATATCCATGACTAATATAACATAAAAACGTGCATAAATCTGTAAAATTGGAAAAATAAAAAGGACTTTCAATAGAGAGGCTCCCAGAAACTTATGGAAAAGTTTCCAGATAATAAAAGCCTTGCGACAAAGCTTGGAAAATAGGAAAACTAACAGAAATAAATAAGGACACACAAGACGCCCTACAACCAAACCAAACTAGGAGAATCCCCAATGGAGTTTCCAATTCTGATTAAGGGATTTTTCCCCTATGACCTTTGGTCAATTCATAGCAGAGGAAGATCGATTAAGAAGATTGAAATCTACCCTCACAAACAAGCATGCAAACAATAAATAACTACTTTTTACTAGGAGATATAAGGGAAGGAGAAAGGAGAATACTTGCACTTTAAACCCTTCGTTTGATGTCGATCCACGCTCTTGGTCTCTATTGGAAAAAGCTTGCAATAGGAAACCAAAATAGTGTTGCGACAAGGTAGTTATAGGTTCAAGTAGCATATATTATGTGTAAATATCAAAGCACATATGAACAACGACAACATATAACATTGCAATGAACACAAGATAGGAGAGAAAGATAACTCTTCTATTGTTAACAATATGTGGAAGTTGGTTACAACTTGGTTCAACTTCCGCCACTGCTTCGGAGCCAACTGCCCAGGTTCCTCCACAAGTCCTTCGAGCATCAACTTAGTAGTGAAGCTCTTCCTTGAATAACCCAATCAGGATAGGAACACACCTTATGGCTATATAGGAGAGGAAGGAACACTAGAAAAGCAGTTTCGAGGTCAGGGGATGGTACTTAGAGAATGAAGGTATTAGGGAAGCTTGCTAAATCTCAACAACATAACCCTGCAACATTAGACTTGTCCTCATATTTTCCCTCAATGGTACTTTTATACCATCCCAAATAGGTTGGGGAGGTTTAATTCTGTTTAGTACGGGTTCAAGGGTGTTGGGAAACAATCCTAACCCAAAAAGCCGCCCGAAATTTCAGAATTTTTTTATTTTTTCATAATATTTTAGGGCATCCACAGGATGCACACTTTCAAGGAACATATGTCTGTGTGTTTCACAAATGAAACCCGCGGTAATAAGCAAAAGTAATTTTTTTAAGTAACTTTGATGAGGGAAGTTTGGGATTTTTCTCAACAAGCTAGGGAAAAGGGTAAGGCCATGTCACAAATGCATAGGTGTGGAAATTTGTGTTATAATAATTAGTAATCCACAAAGAGGGTGGTCTCTCACAGTCCACTCACATCTCATAAACTCACAAGCCACTGATATCTTCCTACAACTATCTCGATTTTCCACCAACTCTCTTCCTCTTGACCAACCCAACCGAAGGAATGTACCCTTTCACTGATCTCAATCCCTCAGGCATCGCATTCATTTATTAGGGTCTCTTTGGCACAAGTAAACAAGAATCTCTCAGTTGGGAAATCAAGGGAACTTTCTGCTAGGAAAACTACCAACAAACCAACAACAAACACTTGTTGGTACAATGCAACTTGCCCAGGAGTTCACTCTTCATGCTCGACAACCTCTCTTCAGTTATCCATCTCCAATTCACTCCAAATACACTCCAACATGATCTAGAATTTTCCCTCCATGACTGCACCAACTCCAATCTCTCTTTATTGCTCTCTACTTGCTCCTCATGTACAAAAACTCAATGTGTAAAATTGTTGTCCTAACCCATACAAATTTTCTCTCTTTGGCTTGCCTTTCTTGACTCACACTCTTCCCCAAGTTGATTGTACTCAACCCCCATGTGCCCAATAACCTATGGGATGTGACTACTAACACCCACCCTCTTACTTGTATTCAATGATTGGCTTTAGGAACACTCAATCATAAATTAGAAGGTTCATATATCAATGGCAAATTTTAGGGAAATAGGTTGGATTAATATTCATGGGTAATTCCCCCTTGAACCCCTCTTGGCCATTATCCTAGACACTCCCCTCTCTCATGGATTAATTCAGCCCCCATCTCTTGTCCATGTCCCCTTAGCAGTTGATATCACATTTTATTATTAAAACATAGAAATACAATTTGCATATTACAACGTTTTCACTGTAGCCACACATTATATCTACATAAGCATTAATTAAACAGGGGAATATAGTGGGGATGTTACATTCCCCCTCCGATACAATTTTTCATCATCTTCGGTGCATTCTATGACGATATACATATATGAAAATTTACATCACAATACTTAGAAATAAAAATTCTGCAATTTAACAACTCCAACCATAATCACATGTTCCTTCCAGCTCGCCTACCCAGGGAATGCACTATTCATTTATCGGGACTAACCCAAGGGATGTACCATACATTTATCAAGTCTAACCCAATGAATGATCCATTCATTTATCAGGGTCCACAACACAGCTGACTAGGACTTTGAGATGTGGTTCCAGAACTCTAGTTTCTCAAAATCGAGTCTTGCGTTCCATTTTCTTCAAAATTGTCAAAATTTTGTGGGTATTCCTCCCACATGTTTTCTTCATTCTCTCATGTAGCATAACAGAGGAGGAGTTATTTTGTAGCAGCCATACAGGCCATAGGTCAAAGGAAACTCCATAGAGAGTGCCTCTTTCTTTGTACTTGCATCATTTATATACTAGAGAAAAGAGAGCAGAGTAGCCTCACCTTCTAGTTGGGTTTTTGTCCCATATTAGGTTTCTAGTTCATAACTTTTGTTTATTTGTGGATGGTGTGTGTATTTATTTATGTTCTTTATTTTTCACATTTGAACTATTTCATACATTTTTATTTTTTTAGAAGAAACCAGTAATCAAGAGTCTAATATCGAAATGAAAAATAACCTTAATAGCTAAGATTTCAATTATTTATCAGATCTGTTGTGATGAACTATTCCAATGGAATATCCATGGTAGTTTACAGCTCATGCTATGGACCATCTGTACCCAAAAATGTGACAAAGTGAAGAGTTTTTTAAGGAGATTGATCCAGATTTAGGAGCAGAACGAACTGATTAACAGACTAAATACAATAGACACATAGATACGAAGAATAACTATAAAACTGCAGAACTGAAACAATTGCTCGAATGGTGGTAGTTATCTCTAAGAAGATATGTGGCTGCTATGTGCATCCATCTGAGTAGAATGATTACAATGAGGCTCCAGAGGCCTTTTTAACATTACTCATGAATTCCAAAACCCTAGACATCCAAAAACCTAACCCTAGGAGATGAAACACCAAAAGTTGTGTGGGCTCCTATGGTTAATTTGGTACCTCAACTTCCTGGGGTCGTAAATTTTTCTTATGACCTCTGTTTTAGGCGCGTGATAGCCAGTTGGAAAGGTCTTTTCAATAACTATGCATTATGCCATCAAACTCTAACTTCGTTTATAGTTTGACCGTGGTGAGCCAAAGTAACACTGTTTAGGGCCCCAAAACGGCCCTGTACAAAAAGATGTGCTAACATGAAAACATACAAAATAAGCCAGTTGGATTAGGTAGGAGGCCACCAATATCCACCTGGAAGATGTGTAGAGATTTAGATAACCCCAGAAGTGTAGAACCCACAATTACAAAGAAGTACAGAAGAACGTGTTGAACTAAAAAATGTCAAGAGGAGCCAGTTGGAATAGGTGGGTGGCCACCAATATCCATATGGATCAGTACTCCCCCCTTAGGAAGCAATGGTCTCCATTGCATTGATTTCCCCCATCAGGTGAGGAAACTTCTACTGAATTTGGCCTCGGGTCAACCACTTTCCTTGGTGGAGGAGTTTCCCTTCCTTGACAACTCGATAAAGTTGGATCCTCTGTTGGCTAGTGTCCTTGACCTGTGTGTCCACTATATGATCAGTGGATTCTCGTTCCATGTAGTCATGGTTGAGCTATGTTCGTGTTAGTTGTTCTACGATCTCTGAGGTGTCCAATAATGGTGGAAAATATGGCCGAAGGAGGTCCTCATTGAACACTAGGTGCAAGCCAAGGAAGGGTGGAGTGTTGAGCTCAAAAGAATTGCTACCCACAACCTTGGTGATAGTGTAAGGCCCATAGTGAAGTGGGTGGAGATTTTGGTGGGGACCTGTAAGACACTCTTTCTGCAAATGTAACCAGACCTTGTCTCCAACCTAAAACTGGTGTGGTACCCTGTGTTGATCATGGCGTTGCTTGTACTTAGCATTGGCTTTCTGCAAAATCTCATGGACTTGTTTGTGGATGTGTTGAATCCACTCAATGAATCTGGTGGCTTTGTCAGTCTCAAACTAAACATGGGAAGAGTCTATCTGTGTGGTTTCCAGAGGTAATGCAACATCAATGGGACCTGATGGTTGGAATCCCAGCGCCACCTAAAATGGGCTATGGTCGGTGGAGCTATGGAGAGCCTTGTTGTAACTATGTTGAACATAGGGGAGACTCTCATCCCATGTACACAAATTATTAGAGTTGTACATGCGCAGGAAGTGCACAATCATCTGATTGAAGAACTTTATTTGGCCGTCTATTTGGGGGTGGAAACCAGTGGATTTAGTGAGCTTGGTATCCAACAGTGACTAGAGACTTTACCAAAATGTGTTGAGGAACCTGTTGTCCTGGTCGGAGATGATGGTCTGTGGTATCCCAAAATGGACCCGCACTCGTTCGAAGAAGAGCTTGGTAGTATCTGTCGTTGTGATGTTCTTCTTGCAGGCTATGAGGATGGCCATTTTTGTAAACCGATCAACGACCACAAATACACAATCATTGTCTTGCTTGGTGGATGGAAGGCCAGACATGTAATCCATCGAGATGGATTCCCAAGGCTTCTCAAGGGTAGGAAGAGGGGTGTATAAGCCTTGCTTCTTGATGGCTGACTTGGAAATGGCACATGCAGTGCAAGATCTGATATACTTGCTGATGTCCTATCGAAGTTTTGGCCAATAAAAATGTTTTTGTAGAACGACCATAGTTTTCTCCATGTCAAAATGTCTTGTCATCTGACTATAGTGGGCTTCCCAAATCATATTTGCATGCTCACTTGCAAGAACACAAAGATGGCCCAAATGGCATAACAGTTTGTCCTGGATGTGAAAATCGGTGACATTCACACCTATACCCAAGAGCTCATAGGTGTTGGCGAAGTACATATCTTGTTGATAAATTTGAGGCCACTCAGATGCCTCGTGTCCACAGGAATGGAACACAGTGGTGAGTGCAGCCAAGGGAGGTCGACTGAGGTAGTCAACGACACGATTTGTGCTCCATGTCTTATACTTGATGTTGAGATGGAACTGTTGTAGGTAGGTGGACCAATTCTGATCGAAGTCATTCTGCAACTTCCCCTATGTCTGTATGAACTATAGAGGCTTGTGATTATTTTGGATGATTGTCTCCTTTCCCATAATGTAATGTTTCCATTTGCGACAGGCTTGTACAATGGAATACATTTACTTGTCATATGTGTGGTATTTCCAGACAGTATATGAGAGTGTCTCACTATGGTATGCCACTGGATTACCATGCTGAGTGAGAACTGCGCCTACAACATAGTCAGATGCATCAGTCTCAATCTCGAACGGTTGTTGCAGATCAGGCAAGGAGAGTATTGGAGCGGAGCACAAGCAATGCTTCAGATCGTCAAATGCTCATTGTTGTTCCTTCCCCCACACGAACTTTTCCCTACCACCGCCCTTGGTCACTCGGTTGAGGGCCCATGCAATATGGGAGAATCCCAACATGAACTGTTGATAGAAGTTGGCCAGTCCCAAGAAGCTCTGAAGCTTGGTTAGTGTGGTCGGGGCTGGCCAGTCACAGATGACTTGGATCTTAGCTGGATCAACATGTACCCCATGCTCATCAACAATGTAGCCCAAGTATTGGACCGTGTTCATGTCAAAGGAGCATTTTTCCAAGTTGGCATATAGCTTGTGATGTCGCATAATGCTCAAAACATGTTGAATATGTCGCATGTTCTCCTCCCAAGTTCTGTTGAAGATAAGGATGTCATCCAAATATACCACCAAAAAATAGTTGGTGAAGGGTCTCAATACATCATCCATCAACCTCATGAAAGTGGTTGGTGCATTTGTTAGGCCAAAGAGCATGACCAACCATTCAAAGAGACCTTCTTTAGATTTGAAAGTTGTCTTCCAGGCATTAGTTGGTTCGATGGGAACCTGGTGGTAGCCAGACTTTAGGTCAATCTTCCTAAAGAATTTTCCCCCCTTGACTTGGTCAAAAAGGTCATCAATCCTGGGAATTGGGTATCGATTTCTAACTGTGATTTTGTTTAATGCTCTGTAATCAATGTAGAGTTGCCAGGTCACGTACTTCTTCTGCACCAATACAATTGGGCTTTTGCAAGGGGAGGATTTGGGTCTGATGTGCCCCTTTTGAAGAATCTCTTGGATCTGACGCTTGATTTCGTCATTTTCCATCAACAAGCGACGATAGACTGGTCCATTAGGCAGAGGTGCACCGAGGGTTAGATAAATTGGATTCTTGACTTGGTAGTGCGTCAGTACCCCTGTGGGTGAGGAGAATATGTCTTTGTACTCTTACACGATCCTGCCCACTTTCTTATGCTAAAAAGAGATGCTATGCATAGAGGCCATGGATGTGGCGACGACCTTCTGCTTATTATGATAATGGATCACAAAGAAGATGAACTTCCTGGTCTGTGAAATGACCTTACTACATTGCTTAACAGAGATTAAAGAAATAGCGATAGGTGGCGCTACCTCTGGTATCCTGTACAATTGTCTACCCAAAGTAATAATAACACTACAAGGTCTAGACTCATACACAGCATGACACTTCCACAAATATGTTTGTCCTAAAATAAAATCACAAAATTCAAGGGGAGAAATATCACACAATACATCGTCTTTGAAAGGCTTGATGTTGTAGGGTAGACAACACTGTTGGATGACACATAGATCTCTTCCTTCACGAAGCCAGACGATGGTGTATGGATGTGGGTGTTGTGTTGTCAGCAAGTCCAGCCGCTTGACAACCTCTGCTGAGATCAGCTTCCTCTGACTATCACTATCGACAAAGAAATGAAGCAGAGCCCCCTTTACCCACATTTGTGAGTGAAAGAGGCGTTCCCCTTCCTCTGGTTCTTTTTATTTGCTTGGTTGGACTTTGGTGGCAGTGATAGTGGCACTAGGTTCAACATTGATAATATGCTTCCCTCCTTCTGGATTTGATTAGAAATCAAAATCGGCCTCTGAATCGGAAGCCTTCAGCTCGACCACGAGTGACTACTTGAAGCGACATTCTTCAGTGTTGTGCCAAGGGATTTTATGGTATTCACAACATTTTCCCATGTCCTTCTTTGTCTTCTCATTTCCCTTCTTGTGGTTCATCTTGGACTAGTTGTCCTGAGAGTTTCCATCTTTGCTTTGTCCCTTGCTATGTGGGTTAGGGCCACCTTTTCCCTGCTTCGTCTATGAGGAATTTGCAGATCCAAACTCTCGCCTCTTTTGCTTAAATTTCTACTCGATCTTGATAGCATATCCATAAGCCATACCCAATGAGGTGATGTCCATAAACTCCATTTATATTTGAATGTATATATGAAAACAACTATGGTATTTGAGCACCAAATGTCGCTCAGAGTATTTGATACCCAACTTGGTGCACAGGGTATGGAAGATATTGGTGAAATCTGGTACTTTCTGGTCCCTTTCTTGATGCAGGGTGGTCCATCTGGTGTACTGGTCCTCGTAACTTCCAACAGGGTAGTATTGTTCTTTAATGGCATCCTGGAAGGAATTCCATGTAGGGGAAACCACAAATATTGCAGATTCCTCTATGGCCCTTTGCTCAGAGTAAGTGTCCCACCAATCCTTAACATGGGGGACGACCTTGAGGAGTGCAAAAGTAATATTTTCCTTATCAAAAAAATTGTGGACCAAAAAATACCCTTTGAGCAGATTCAAGCATTTATCTACAACATCTGCATCTATCAATCCTTCAAATAATGGAATATCAAAATTTGCCTGTACCTTGAAGGGGGTTGCATGGATGCTTGATGAAGATGCTTCTCCTGTGGGCAGTCATCGAAGGATCTGCACAAATTTGTCCATCATTTCGTTCCTTTATCACGCAAGGGTTTCCTCAAGCAACATTTTAAAAGGATCTCATGCTCCATCATCTTTCTTTTTGTCTCTCGTGGGTTTTTGTTGGGCTCGACGTGACCGATCTTGCAAGGGCTCGATTAGTTTGAGTCCCAACTTCTTGTACCCAGATCTTATCGGGGACATGCACGAAGAAAAATAAATGAAGAGCAGACTTTTCTGATACCATTGATCCGGATTTAAGAGCAGAATGAACTAATTCACAGACTGAATACAATAAACACAGAGATATGAAGAACAACACAAATATCCAGTGAACAATATGTTCTATTGAATAAATGAAATAGGTTGAAACTGTAAAACTGCAGAATTAAAACACTTGCTCGAATGGTGGTAGCTATCTCTGAGAAGAGATGTGGCTTCTATGCACATCCGTCTAAGTAGAATGATTACAATGAGGCTCCAAAGGCCTTTTTAACATTACTCATGAATGCCAAAACCCTAGACATCCCAAAACCTAACCCTAGGAGATGAAACGCCAAAAGTTATGTGGGCCCCTATGGGTAAGTTGTTACCTCAATTTCCCGGGGTAGTAAATTTTGTGTACGACCTTCGTTTTAGGCGCTTGATAGCCCGTTGGAAAGGTCTTTTTGAGAACTACACATTACACTGTCAAACTCTAACTCAATCTACAATTTGACTATGGGAAGCCAAAAAAAATTGTTTAGGGCCCCAAAACGTCCCTCGAAGTACAAAAAGATGTGTTGACATGAAAACATACAAAATAAGCCATTTGGATTAGGTGGGAGGCCACTGGTATCCACCTGAAAGATGTGTAGGGATTCAGACAGCCCCAAAAGTGTAGAGCCCATAATTACAAAGAAGTACAGAAGAACATGTCGAACTAAAAATTGTCAAGAGGAGCTAGTTGGAATAGGTGGGTGGCCACCAATATCCACCTGGTTTAGAGATGAACAGATCCTTGAATTCCTGACTAACGAGGAAACTTTCAGGGACCCTGCCACAGATGATGATGATTTTTTGGAAGCTTCTAAAGAGGGAGAGATAAAGGAGGAAATTGCAAAGATGCATACCATGCCTAAGGGTGTTGTAAACCTTGAAACTTATTTGACCTGCATAGTAAATTCAAGGGATCACCAAATGTAAAAACTGGTAATTCAAGTTTAGGACATGATATTATCAATTTGAGCACCATAGAATATCCAAAAAAAATTAATTTAGGGAGAGGATGATATGAACAAGAAAAAAGAACATACCAAGTTGTGTAAATCATATCATGATGTGTTTTCTTGGTCATACGATGATCTTAAGACATGTGACACATGAATCATTCTGCACACGATTCCGATGAAAAATGAAACTAAACCATTCTAACAAAAGTTACATTGAGTTCACCCTTCTCTTGAGCCTCAAATCCAAAAGGAATTGAAAAAATTGTTAGATGCTAGGATTATTTTCTAGGTCAGACATTCTACTTGGGTTTCTAACCTTGTTCCTGTAAGAAAGAAAACTAGAGAAATTTTCTTATGTGTTGATTTCAAGAATTTGAACAAAGCCTCACAAGAGGGCAACTTTTCAGTCCCACCAATGGAACAACTCCCGTAGACCGTATCAAGGTCTTCGATGTTTTCTCTTCTGAATAGGTTCTTTGGGTATAACCAAATTCTAGCAGCTGAGGAAGGTAGGCTCAAAACCACATTTTGCACTAAATCGGGAACCTTCGCTTATAAACAATTTCCTTTCGGCCTAATCAATGCTAGGGCTAATTTTCAACGAGTAATGGATGTCACATTTTGTGGACTAATTAATAAGAGTGTTGTTTTTTATCTAGATGTCACTGTTTATTCAAATAATAGAGCTAATCATGTTTCCCATATTACTGAGATCTTCGAAAGATGTAGGAAGTATGAAATCCCCCTCAACCCCCAAAAAAGAATTTTTGGAGTTGCTAAGGGAAAATTACCAGGTCACATTATACCTAAGGAAGGAATTACCATAGACTCTAAAGGTGTGAAGGTGATATCTCACTTTCCTTTGTCTTACAATAAGAAAGCAATGCATTCATATTTTGGCAAAATAATCTTTGTTAGAAAATTGATACCAGATTTTGTTGAAACTATTAAACCTCTACAAAAGATTATCAGAAAGGGCATTGACTTTAAATGGAACCAGAAAGAGAAAGAAGATTTTGACAAGATTAAGGTTGTTATATCTAATGCACTGTGTTATGCAATCATGCTTTTTCTCATGATTTTCTTCTCTATACTTTCATGTCTGATCATTCTATGGCTATTGTGTTAACACAAAAGGTTGCAGAAGGAAATGAAGCATCGATCTTGTTCATGAGTGCAAATTTGAAAGGAGATGAGTTAAGCTACCCTTCCATAGACAAACAAGCCTTTGTAGTGTTCAAAGTTGTCAAACATTTCAAGTCATACATTCTAAAGAATCATACTAAGGTAATAGTTCCTCATCCCACGGTTCAAACATTGTTTACACAACAAGAACTGGGAGAGCACAAGGGAAATTGGATAACTTCTATTCAAAATTTTGAAAACATGTTGATATTGTTAGAGGCCAAGGGTTGTGCAAGTTAGTGGCATAATCACACAATGCTTTGGTTAAAGAACAAGGATGGGACAATGAGTTGTTTGTGTGTTCCAACGATGTTCCTTTTATACCAACTAGGGGTGATTTAAGGTATTCAGATATGATGTACTTCTTACACCATGGATCGTTCCCTAATCATATGAATTCTTGGGAGAGAAGGGATTTACGATTAAAATGGGCCTAGTATCAATTGCTTAACAACATTATGTTCTAAAAAAAAACTATGAGGGAGTGTTGTTGAGGTGCTTATAAAAGGAAGATGTTGAGAGAGTGTTAAAGGATCTCCATGATGGACAAGTTGGTGGTCATTTCATTGGTGAGACTATTGTCTATAAGGTCTTGAGAGTTGGATATTATTGGCCTACTTTGTTTCGGGGTGCACACCCTTATGCTAGAAAATGTAAAACTTGTTAGCTAAGAGTGGGAAGGGAAAATAAAACATCAATAACCTTACAACCAGTGACAATTATTTGACCTTTTGAACAATGGGGTATAAATATAATCAATGAAATAAATCCTCATTCATCTAAACAGCACAAATACATCCTCACTACAACATATTACTTTAGCAACTAGTTTGAAGTTGTCCCCTTGACACAGGTAAATGAAAAGGTAGTAATCCAATTTCTAGAGAAAGATTTGATTACCAGGTTTGGGGTCCCTTTAGTCATTGTTTTTGATAATGCTGCATATTTTTATTCTATATTGTTGTCTGAATTTGCATTAGATAAATGGATTATTTTGAGATATTCTACTAATTACTACTTGAAAGGAAACGAAGTAGCATAGTCAACTAACAAGAATCTAATTTGAATCTTGAAAAAAAATGTAATAGATAATCACAAGAATTGGCACAATGCTTTATCAAATGCTCTTTGGGTTGATCAGGTTAATCATAAGGAAGACTTGGGTACTTCCCCATATCATCTGGTATATGGCCAAGAGGTAATCCTTCCTACCAATATATATTTACCATCTCTCCAATTATCTCAAGCCTCAAGGGGGCAATCTTTTTATGTTTTACAAAATAGGATTGACACATTATTGATGGTTAAAGAATAGAGGGAGAAGACTATACAAAAAATTGTATCACACCAACAAATAATAAAGCAATGATTTGATAAACTCAAAGCTGGTAATAAGAAATTTGAAGTAGGTGATTTGGTCCAAAAAGGGGATAGAGTCAATGAACCCAAAGGTAAACATACAAAGTTTCAACACTTATGGCTAGGGCCTTATCAAATTGTTGAAAATATTGGGATTGGCACTTATCTTTTATAAAACCCGGAAGGGGGAGTTGATTCTCTCCCAATCAATGGCCAAATCCTTAAAATATATTTATCTATCTATCTATCTATCTATGTGTGTGGGGGGAGGGGTATATAATGTGTGTGTGTGTGTGTGTGTGTGTGGGTATATAGTGTGTGTGTGTGTGTGTGTGTGTACAACATGATTGGGCTTAATGGTTAAGAATATGTGTTTCCTCCTTGGAGGTCACATATTCAAATCTACAGGGGGGCGGGGTATGTATACCTTTGT
>JASDQU010025486.1:0-11189 GCA_032191745.1 Picea mariana
GATCAATTCTTCGTACATACACGCTCATGGTTGAATCTCTTAGGTTTCAAGAGTAACTAGTCAATGCAATGGGATAGATGGTGATAGCACGATGATCATTGTGTGGAATCAACTAATCCATGGGCTTAGATTCACAGTTAGTAAAAGGTTTCTCGGTGCAAGGTTCGACGGAATATATAGATAACGAAGCAACGGATCTATCCAATGGGCGAGAAGCCTCCATTGACTCAGTTCTGTCTGTTACGGTGCAGTCCCATCAATCTGATGTAGAGTTGAATGACCGTAAATGCCTGTCTAACGGTTATACTGTTACCAACGGCTATATTGCTTCACCATGGCGAAGTGCCATGTGACGTTGTTTTGATATTCCGACGAAGTTCCAGTTTTGTAAATTTTCCCTTTGTGAAGTTCCCTCTAGACCCTTCTATAACTTTTCGATCTTTTCTCTCTTCTTGCTAAGATTTCGAGCCTTTCTCCCGGTGAGCTTCGTCTCAATATTCCTCTTCCCATTCTGATTCTTGTCTTCTTTTGTCATAGTAACTTCACGTTGTTGAGATTATTTCCTAAGATTCAAGGGTAATACTTCTTCTCTATCTAGGATAGGTACTTCAGTCTTCTGCAAATCTTCTTGTGTTCTTGAAACTTTGACATCCAAGTATGTGGTCCTAAGTAGCTTCGATCCATTCTCCTGTTCTTCAATCAGTTGTGTGATCCTCCTAGTCATGAAATCTTTCAACTCTTGATTCTTCTTCTCTAAGACTTCTTCTTCCTTCCTTCTGGCCTGATCTCTTTCAATCCAAGGTTTTCCTAGTAACATAGGAAATGGAGCGTTGTTCTCAATAAATTTAACAACCTCAAAATCTTCCTTTGTCGAAGTTGCATTGGAATTCATAGATATANCATAGGGTTATTATTTTTCCTCTGAATAATCTTATTCCTCCCAATGAAGGAATCATAGTAGGCTCCCCTAAAAGTTCACAAGTTCTTTATGTCATGATATTCACCTGTGTTTCTTCATCCAGAACACAGACAATGTTGAAGTCTCCTATTCTTGCTTCAATGCACTCTTTTTCTTTGAAGATCTCTGATAAGATGATATGTCGATGGTCATTCGGGGTTTCTTTCATCTGTAGAAACAATTTCTCTAATTATTTCTAGGGTTCTGCCATAATCTTATTTTCTGGATCTACCTTAGGGTTTTCTTGGTTCATATTTATTCTTTCAACCTTAGCAATCATTCTAGGGAAATCCAATACTTCATGGTCCAGATCTCTACAACAAAGACAACTAGATATTCTACCAGGGCATTCCTTAGACAGATGTCTCGATCTTCTGCAACTATGACAAAAGGTTAATCCTCGTTTTCTTTTAAATGATCCCCAACCTTTCATGTACTGCACACTACGATCATAGTAGTTAACCTGCAAAAAATTCTTTCTAGGATCCTACATCCATTTGTTAGTCCAAACATTCTCTCTATGCATAGGTATAACATATGTTTCACTATTCTTATTAGGTTTACTCATATCAATTCTTCTTTCATCTATCAGTGCCCTAGTTTTCAAGCTAGAACAAATCTTATCAAAAATACCTAGATCCATACTTTAGAAACAAAAATGTCCACTAATATTATCTTCAGCAGAGCAAAAAGCTTCCAGATATAAAAAAATTCACTATTCTTACTTTATCAGAGCACAGAGCTTGCAGATCTTACCACTTTCAAAAAAAAATTCTCACTTTTACCTTTCTCAGAGCACAAATATTTCATATCTTACCTCTTTTCTTCAGAACTGACCCTTCTTCTTGGCACGGAGCTTCACAAGCCAAGTAGCAGATCTATGCACATAACTTTATTTTTCTTTTTTCTTTAGATTGGATTTCTTTTCTTAGCACAGAGCTTCACAATCCAAGTAGAGTACTGCGCACTAGGGCAACAGATCTATGCATGGAGATTTCACAGTTTCAGGTTGGATCTTTGCATAGAGCTTCTTCTTCCTCAGTTCCCAGCAATCACAGTTTCAGTCCCGGCAATAGGACCATTTGTTGGCACAGGGGTAGACCCGGGGTTCAACGCAACAAAAAAACCCTAACTAGCGGCCCTTTCAGCAACACCTGCGAAGTAGATGAAGTCTCACCCGAGGTAGATGCAGGGGTGGTTGCAGGAATCTAGTGTCTGCAACCTTAGCTGGGACATAGATCTATGACTGTAACACCTTAATAGGGCACTTAGCAGTTATAGTTCATCAATATCTAGTCTTAGTTTACAGCGCAGTTAAACCCTAATTATAGAGCTTTGCAGTATTTAACCAAATCTACTATATTCAAGCACCAAGCACATCCACATAGTCCAGATCTAGTATTCATTCATACTATTAAGACACATCAATACATCACACAAAGAAGAGCACCACAACATGTACGTGGTTCACCCCCACCCTGGGGCTACATCCACCAACTCTTCGTCTTCTTTATTAGCTTCTTCAATCAGTTACGTGCATAGAGCCACAAAAACCCTACTCTGTAGAGGACAGGAGATCTGCGCACCTCACTAGATCCTCCTTCCCTGGGCTAGGTTATAGCACTAAGCCTCTTCTCAATATCTTACACTCGCTTGCACTGAGCTCTGCAAGCCTCATACAGTATGCACAAAAGCAATCTCTACTAAGCACTTAGCACTTTCGATCGAACTCTAGCACTTAGCACACTGGCCTATTCTTACATTGCCTAGCTACTTATTTATACATTACAAAATGGGCCTAAACATGGGTAAACCCATGGGCCGGCATTCCCATACCCGTTACAGCCCAAAACCCAAAAATGGCCCCAAGAGGGGCCGAGATCCTGCGATATCTTCTTCGTCTTGCGCTCTACCTTTGACATCCTGTCGAAGTCCCAAAAATAGGTCAAACCTGACCAAGGATCCTCAAAACTTGGTCAATGGTCAACAACTAGTCTCTTGTTGTTTAAAGTTAAGGAAGGTTTGCAGGTATGTGATCATATACACCAGGTCTATTACAAAGTTATAAATCATATTTAGATGATGAAATTGATGAGGGCTTTTGGTTGAGGTACAAGTTGGGTACATGGTTGAGACAAGTAGTCAATGAGTTGGCACATACACAAGGTGTATAGTTGATGATGTTGGTACATATTGATGAGTCATAGTTGATGAGTAGTTGACACATGATTGGTACATACTTGGTACATGGTTGGTTGCACTTATTTATGGTATAGGTTGATTACAGATTGTTTGGTACAGGTTGGTGCATGGTTGATGCACTTGTTTATGGTACATGTTGGTGCATGGTTGATGCAATTGTTTATGGTATAGGTTGATTACAGGTTGAGGTACAGGTTGATGCATGGTTTATGCATGGTTCAGGTTTATTGGTATAGGTTTATAGTGGTATATCTCATAGTGATAGTCTGACAGTGGTTCCATCATTCTACTTCTACTTCAGGTCGGTTGGACGAGGCAAGTACAGGTTGTTGTAGCCACCTTCCGGTTGTAGTTGGAGAGCATAGGGGGTCGTAGCCTCCTTCTAGTTGTATCTAGAGAATTGGGGAGTTGGAGCTTCCCTCAGGTTGTAGCTTGAGAAACTAGGGGGTTGGAGCCTCCTTCCAGTTGCAGCTGGAAAACAAAGGAAGTTGGTGCTTCCAATGGATGTAATTCTTCAATACATATAAGAAAAATAATTTTGTCGTTTTGTCTCGATTTAGGTTTCCACGTAAAAAATTGGTGTATTATGTATGCGTGTGATTGTTCATTTCTTATTGCTCATTATTGGATAATAATTCTACATTGATATAACACTTGGATTATTTAAATAAAAAGCATTATAATTATGCTATTACTGATTCACCCCCCCCTCCCCTCTCTCGGTAATCCAACAATTGGTATCAGAGCAGGTTCCTTGAGAAATCAGTTTAACCACTGAAAGGTAGATCATGGAGAGTACCAACTTGTATAAAAATGGAATACCACATTTTGATTGACAGAAGTATGCTTTTTAGAGAATAAGAATGAAGACATATATACAGGCACAGGGATTTCAAGTTTGGAAATCAACTATAGATTGTTGGCCCTTGACCAAGTTTTGAGGAACACTTGGTCATATTTGACCATTTTTGGGACTTTGATAGCTTGTCAAAGATGGAGTGCAACGCGAAGCAGAAACCATGGAAGCTAGACCCCTTTTTGGGTTTTTGGGGATAATGTAATGGGATTGGGATTTCGGCTCATGGGTTTACCCATGTTTAGGCCTATTTTGTATGTATATATAGATGTCTAGGCCATATAGAGGAGTAGTGGATGATATATCTATGTGGTGTAGGCTAAGTGTCAAGGGTTGAATCTGTGTGAACAAGGCTTTGTGCATTTCGTGTAAGACTTGCAAAGTTGAGTGCAAGTCCCTGCGAGAGACTGTAGAAGGCTTTGTGTTGTAGTGCAAGGAAGAAGGATCTAGCGAGCTGCGTAGATATTCTGTCCTATGCGAAGAGGGATTTGGATGGCTTTGTGTTGTAACCTAATTAACTAAAGCTAATAAAGAAGAAGACTTTGTGGACGTAGCCCTAGGGTGGGGGTGAACCACAATAAATGTGTGTGTTGTGCTTTGTGCCTCGACCTGATGTGTTTGTCTCTTCCTTTGCTAAGTGATTTGATGTGTTTAGATAGATCTATTTATGATTTATGCTTCTGAGATATGAATGAATATTAGTTCTAGTATGTAAGATGCTTAGTGCTTGATCTGCCGAATCTAATCTATCTCGTTGTGGCTAAGTGTTGAATTATCTAAGATCTAAGTACATACTTCGATGCTTTGTGCTATCTACAAAGTATCATAAGGGTTGAATATTGATGAATAATCTATGCTAAGTGATTTCTAAGTGTTATAATCACATATCTATGTCCCAACTAAGGTTGCAAACACTTGAGTCTTGCAACCACCCCTTCCTCTACCTTGGGTGAGACTTCATCTGTTTCGCAGGTGTTGCCGAAAGGGCTGGTATCTAGGGTTTTGCTGGTGCGTTGAACCCTGGGTCTACCCCTGTGCCAACAAATGGTTCTGTTGTCAGGACCCAAAACTGTGATTGCTGGGAACTAAGTAGAAAAAGCTTTGTGCAAAGATTCATCCTAAAATTGTGAAATGTCTGTGCGTGGATCTATGCCCTAGTGCACAATGATCCACTTGATATGAAAAGCTCAGTGTTGAAGAAGGAAGGACAGATCTAAAGGAAAGAAGTCAGATCTACAAGAAAAGAGGTTGATACTGAAGAAAATAAGTAAGATCTGTAAGCTCTATGCTCTGATAAAAGTAATAATAGTTAAAAGTTCTTAGATCTGGAAGCTTTGTGCCCTGTAGAAGTAAAAGAAGTGAAATTTTTTGTTTCTAAAGTATGGATTTAGGTATACTTGATAGATTTTGTCCTATCTTGAAAACTAGGGCATTATTAGATGAAAGAATGTTTGATACAAATAGATCCGGTAAGAATAATGAAAGATATGTTATACCTATGCATAGAAAGAATTTTTGGACTAACCAATGGATGCAGGATCCTAGAAATAAATTTTTGCAGGCTAGCCATTATAACCTTAGCAAGAAGTACCAGAAAAGTTGGGGATCATTGAAGAGAAAGATAGGATTAACTCTTTGTTACAGTTGCAGAAGACCAGGACATCTTGCTAAGGAATGCCCTGGGAGAAACCCTAGTTTCCTCTGTTGTAAGGCTATGGACCATGAAGTACTAGATTGCCCTAGAATGATTGCTAGACTTGAAAAGATGAATATGGAGCAAGCAAACCCTGAAGGATATCAAGAGACTAAGATGATAGAAGAACCTCAAAAAGAATCAGAGATTATGTTGCTAAAAATGAAAGAAACCCTGGATGAACATAAAGATGCCAGTTTGTCAGAGATCTTCAAAGAAAAGGAGAAAATCGAAGTAAGAATAGGAGACTTCGACATTGGCTGTGCTCTGGATGAGGGAACACAGATGAAAATTATGACAAAAACTACTTGGAAAACCCTAGGAAGGCCTGCTATGGTTCCTTCACTAGGAAAAATAGGGTTGTTTAAAGGAAAAATGGTAACCCTATGTGGCAGGATTACCCGGATAGCTATGAGTACCCATGGAGCTTCGATAGAGGAAGAATTCGAAGTTATTAAATTTTTTGAGGACTATGCCCCATTTCCAGCTTTGTTAGGCAAGATCTAGATTGAAAAAGACCAGATCCAAAGAAAAGAAGAACAGGAAACCCTAGAACATAAGAAGCAAGAACTCATGGAATTTATGACTAGAAAGATCGCCTACTTGATGGAAGAACAAGAGAACAAATCTAAGCTATTGAACACCAGGAACTTGGATGTCGAAGCTGTAAGAGCATTAGAGGAACCATAGAAACCAAAATACCTAATCCATATGATGAAGGAGTATTACCCTTGGATCTGAAGAAATAATCTCAACATCGCGAATTGACTATGTCGAGAGAAGATAAGGATCAGAATGGAAAAAGGATGATCGAGACGAAGCTCACTGGGAAGAAGGCTAGGAATCTAAGTAAGAAGAGAGCCAAGATTGAAAAGTTACAAAATATTCCAGAGGAAACTTCACAGAAGGAAAAATCACAGGAATTGATCTTCGTTGGGATATCAGAAGAGCGACATATGACACTTTGTCATGGTGAAGCAATATAGCCGTTGGACCGATATACCCGTTTGACTTCCGCCCCGAACGGACAGAAAAGCATTAAAGGATCACCACTAGATTGTTGGACCACGCCATAACAGATGGATCAACATTCATGAAAGCTTCATACCTGTTGAAAGCAGACCATTGACGAATTTCCTATTTAGCTCGTCGCGTCGTGCCCAAAGAACACTTTTGCCAACTGAAAAATCGAAACCCGCAGAACTAGTTATTATCAACAGTGATCATTGCAAGCATATTGTTCATCCTAGTGTAGTATTTTGAGATCATCGTGGCCCCGATTATATTTCCTGAGTGCATATGTCCGATGAGCTCACCAAACTTGAAGAATCTATCACATAGGTCCTTCTCGATTTAATGACTAAGAGAGTCATGTAGGCAATAAGAATGTTCACCGGTTTCCAAGCATCATCGACAGGAGGAGTGCAAGCCTCCCCGTCGACTTCTCGAGCAGGAACATCTCGAGCCAGTGCAAAGAGAAGAACTAAGCATAAGGATGACATAGCCAACATGAAGTTAGTGCCATCCATCCTACCAGCTTACATACCCCCTCTAAGAGGTGAGATTAACAGGGACAGTGTCCCTAGAGACTTTGAATACACCCTAGTCACTGCATATCTACCGAAAGGAGTACACACCTACCACGCATATCAAGACAAGGTTACAGTGTTGAAGTTTTGTGATTTCAACTTGGGGGACCGTAAAGCTTACAACATGCTCGCCCCGTATAAGTACTTGACGAGAACTAAGGGAAATAATTTGAAGCTCATCCCTCAGCAATGGACGATGAACCTCGTGAAATCTACTTTTCTCAATGTGATGAAAATACTGCATTTCAGCAGACACCAGGAGGTGAATGCTTATGTAAAATTTTTGCTAGCAAGTTACCATGGAGGATACTTGTGGTTAGATTGTCGCATAGCTATTGATCTGGCACTGATCAATAGGATCATCGGGCTTAGCATGCAGGGCCTTGATCCCCATGAGTACTATCCTGGAAAGATCGTAGACCGCGCTCTTGCGCAGAAGATCAAAGAAGCCTATGGCGATGTTGAGAAAGGTGTGAGAGGATACAAGGTAGCTTCTATTGAAAGTGGCACAGTGCACCTCGCATGCCAACTGATCGCAGGGTAGTTGGTACGCAAGAATCGACCAACACAAGTATCTGGCTTTGTAGTTGACCTCGCAGGAAAGTGCGCAGAGGGACTACAGATGAACTGGACGAAGTACCTGGTGAATCAACTGGAGATTAACTACAGAGAAGCCCAGGATTAGGGGCATGCATTCCATTTTAGTTGGCTCCTATTACTGATTGCTTTTGTTTCATGGGAGCTACCAGAAGGTGCAACCTTCCCTTGGCTCCTAATACTAATCCCTTTGAGCCACTAGCTGTGAAGTTCAGTACATTATGGTACTCGAATGACATGAGAAAGAAATGGAAATCGAATGTCATTTTCCATGCGTACTATAACCAATTGAAAGCATCCATAAGGAGTGAACCTCGCATAACCCCAAAAAATTTACAAATATTTCGACCTCTGATAAAGTTCAGCGCGGACCGCCACTTTATATACCTAACCCCACGTGCTGATGAGCACCAGGAACAACTTCAGTCCTATTATAAGCTGACAGAAGAATACCTGGAAGAGATTACCAAGGAATGGTCGATGAACCTCCTTGTTTCAGCAGACCCCGCAAAAATGTCCAACATCAATAGCCCCGAAACTGCGCAGGATACACCTGGGCCGAGTAAGACAAAGAAAGAAAAAACAACCAAGAATATTGAAGAAGTCTAGGATGTTGACAGCCTATCTATAAGGATGACTTCCATTACACCAAATTAAGAAGGTGATACAAAAACTCAGAAAGTTGAAGTACCACTGCCTAGGGACGAAGAAGACTCATCGAAGAAAAGGAAGGTCTCACCTCTGAAATCTTCCTCTAGAAAGAAACCAAGAACCCCTGTAACCAAGATGTGAACTTCCCTCATGTTGGATGACTTTGATTTCATTGTTGCAACGGTCAATGATGCTTCAAATGAAATCATAGAGAAGAAGGAGGTGAAGCATGAATAAATGTATAGCCAAATTGAGATCGCGCTCCAAGGAGTACAACAAGCACTTCAGTCTAGCCAAGCAATCTCTACTACACCTCTACCAGAAGGAACAACGGAAGGGGGAGATGAATCAGTTCAGCTCCGTAAGATTGTTGATGTAGTCGAAGTATGTCTTTGACATGCTCAGGAAGAAAAAGCGTAGGCCACCCAGGCTCTAAAGAAAGCACAGAAGGAAATTATTGAACAACGCCAAGCCACGCAACAAGAGAAGAATGCTCTCCAAGCAAAATTTGAAGAAGACAGAGCGAAGATCCAAAAAGAGAAAGATCAGTTGCTTGCAAAGTAGATAGGAATTGAAGAAGTAGTCAACAAAGCATTTCACTCTGTGATTGTCTTAGAGCAAAAGGCCAAAGAGCCCATAGAGCGCCAAGTGAAAAAGCTAGCTGAAGTTATTCATCAACTTCAACAAAGGGTCATGGAATTAGAGCATCTAACCATACCACTGACTCCACAAGAAGTACGCGACCAACGAGAATTGAATGCTCAGAGCGCAGTTGAGAGGATTAAAACACTTGCTCCAGAATGTAAACAGCTAAGTAGCAGAAGCGTGCAGATATATGAACAACTATCTGAAGACCTAGAGTTGAAGAAATTGGAGTCCCAACTCTAGGAAGTAAAGTAGCACGCAGATACAGGACAGGCGCATTTTAAGCTCATGTCACCCATCGAGAGGATGAAGAGATCCCAGGAACAATGCACTGCCCAACAATTTGTTCTTACCATGCAGAACAGAGTGATGGAAGTCACTCAGAAGCTCCATTCGATCGAGGAGGCGACCTACCTACTGTTTGAAGAAATTGAAGGCCATGGAACACTACTAGAACAAGTAGTTGTTACAGTCGAGCAGCAACTGGAAGGACCTATCAGCGAAGCGGTTGTTCAGGAATTCGCTGAGCAAGAAGCAGTAGCACAGAGACAAGTTGAAGCAACTTGAGCCAAGCTCGAGACCTTTGAGGTAAACTTACCCAGGCCTAAGTGACTCGGGATGAGTCACAGGTGAGTGTTGGGGGATTGTTGGCCCTTGACCAAGTTTTGAGGAACACTTGGTCATATTTGACCATTTTTTGGACTTCGATAGCTTTTCAAAGATGGAGCGGAAATCATGGAAGCTAGACCCCTTTTTGGGTCCTTTTTGGGTTTTAGGGGATAATGTAATGGGATTGGGATGTCAACCCATGGGTTTACCCATGTTTAGACCTATTTTGTATGCATATATCGATGTCTAGGCCATATAGAGGAGTAGCGGATGATATATCTATGTGATGTAGCCTAAGTGCCAAGGGTTGAATCTGTGTGAACAAGGCTTTGTGCATTTCATGTAAGACTTGCAGAGCCGAGTGCAAGTCCCTGTGAGAGACTGTAGAAGGCTTTGTGTTGTAGTGCAAGGAAGAAGGATCTAGCGAGCTACGCAGATCTTATGTCCTATGCGAAGAGGGATTCAGATGGATCTGTGATGTAGCCTGATTAACTTAAGAGAATAAAGAAGAAGACTTTGTGGACATAGCCTCGGAGTGGGGGTGAACCATGATAAATGTGTGTGTTGTTCTCTATGCCTCGACCTAATGTGTTTGTCTCTTCTTTTGCTAAGTGATTTGATGTGTTTATATAGATCTATTTATGCTTTGTGCTTCTGAGATATGAATGAATATTAGTTTGGGTATGTAATATGTTTAGTGCTTGATCTGCTGAATCTAATCTATCTCATTGTGGCTAAGTGATGAATTATCTAAGATCTAATTACATACTATGATGCTCTGTGCTATCTGTGAAGTATTATAAGGGTTGCATATTGATGAATAATCTATGCTAAGTGATTGCTAAGTGTTATAATCACATATCTATGTCCCAACTAAGGGTGTAGACACCTGAGTCTTGCAACCATCCTTGCCTCTACCTCAGGTGAGACTTCATCTGCTTCACATGTGTTGCCGAAAGGTTCGGTAGCTAGGGTTTTTTTGGTGCGTTGTTGTAGCATTGAACCCTGGGTCTACCCCTGTGTCAACATAGATGGATACACAACACCAGCAGTTCCACCAATAAATGACAAAGTAGTGAAACTCGGTGAGAATAATTCCAAAGCCAAAAATGCACTTTTTAATGGTCTCATTGATACAGTATTCACCAAAGTTGCACATTGTAAATCCACTAAAGAGATTTGGGACAAGCTTTGAAATATTTATGAAGGAGATACAAAAGTCAAAGCAGCAAAGCTTCAAACTTACAAAGGTCAGTTTGAACAACTAAAAATGAAGGAAGATGATAATGTTGCAGCCTACTTCTTACGAGTCGATGAAACAGTGAATGTAATCATAGGATTGGGAGAAGAAATCGAAGAATCTATAATTGTTCAAAAGGTACTAAGATC
>JASDQU010025486.1:18165-28549 GCA_032191745.1 Picea mariana
CCTATTGTTTAATACTCACGGGATCTTGGAATATTTTTCAAAATTTCTTGTCTCACTCCTCTGGGTGATCTGAACTTCTTCGTGCATGATAATCTTGTTCGCAAACAACTCAAAAGAATTTAAATGGGGAAGAACTTGTCGTGTCGCTTTAACCAATTAATTCAGGTTATGAGTGAAAATCAATGAAATCTGTCGTCGAATCTTTGTAGTTCAATTCATCGTGGGTTGACGGCGGAGGGTGATGTGTTGTATCGGTAAATTCAAACGGTCCTTTTGATTTGCGCATGAATTAGGAACTAATGCAAGATTTGGAATAATTAGTCCCTTAAATGCATCGAATCTAAACATATCTAGTGCTAAAATGTCCCATCGTGTCTCTTTCCTAGTGGGCAGGTCAGGGATCGGCGATGTGCGATGGACGTTTTCGTTGATATTTTCTGTAAAAAACCTCTAACACTAATCGATTTCATCATACGGTGCTGACGTGCAAAAACTGACTCGGGGTTCTCAACAAGATGCTCATGTTAAAATAAACCTAGGATTGTCGATGCCGAAAAGGTATCGGGGGTCGACGATCGGGGGAAAACTTGTTATGTTTTCTACGGACTTACTTTCTCAAAAACTCGTCGATGCCAAAATGCTTCGGGGATCGGCTATCGACGGTATCCTCGGGTAATGCTTTTCGTGAAATAAATCTTCCTTTTTTTGACGCTGATGCATATCAACGCTCAGTGACTGCAGTTTTCTCGAGTGATTTTCTTCCATCTTTAATTCTTCTAGATGCCGAAATTTTTTTGAGCGCGTCAGGGAAATTTTTTGGTTGTCGATTATTTATTTAGATGTTAGTATTTTAAGTTATGGGTTTTCACATGTTCAATCAAAATTTGAGAGACTTAAATGAGAATCAAAAATAAGCAAAGGCAACAATTTTCATAATGAAGTCGAATTAGACAACGTAAAAGATCAAGTGGTACCCAAAAAGTAAAATTTGACATAGACCTTTTAGGGTGTGTTGAGTGCTCAACAAAACCTTAAATCATGAGATATGGGCATTCTGATCAGTCCATGTTCTTCTTCATTCCTATTAGCCCATTTGACTTTATTTTCATCATCAGCGGGTTCTTTTTCCTTTCCCAAGGTAATCTGGTGCATGCCTTCTTAATAAATCCTCCATATGATATTTCCATTGGAAGTAGTTGGTGTTGGTAAGAAAAAGATCATTGGAAGAAACCATATTAAATATGCAGATAATATGGATTTAAAAACTGAAACTGATGATCTGGATGGAAAGATATCGAAAAATTAGGTGGTTTAAAAAAAACAGCACTGAAAACGGACTTCGGATGTGGAAGTTACGACCTTTAAAAAAAAAGCATAAACGGTAACCAAAGAACCAAGTGACAAGTAGAAGTTGGTCCATGTGGTGATACCCCTCCAAATAACCTCACTTTTACAAATAAGTTGCTTTATGAAGTGACCCAATTTTATAAAAAGAAACAAAGATCACTTTTACAATGAAGTTTTATAAAAGAAAGTTGCATGCAAAATAACTTTAAAATAAAATATTAAAGCTACTTATAGTGATTCACTTGTATACTTGAAGTGAAACACACTTTACAATGGATGCATGAACTTTAAAAAAAAAAAAAGACTTGAACGCAAGACCTCTTACTTAATAAAGCAACTTTTAACCAAGTGAGCTAGCAAAACATATTATGTTTTTTAGGAGGTTTGGGGGTGTTGTTGTTTTTGTTGTTGTTGTTGTTGAGAATGCTCATAAAAAACTCTTTTCACGCAAGAAATTTTTTTCGCTCCAAATCTAAGTAAAATGGTCATATCTTGGGCAAATGGAAACCTTTTCGAGTGAAACGAAAAACATTCTTGACTAAAAAAATTAGTCCATATGCAACGGAACAATCCTCTCAACCCATAATTTTATGGAAATGGTAGAAACTAGAGATGAGGAAACTCAACTTCACGATCTTGATCTACAAAGAGAGCAGATCTTCAAACAAGCTTTGATACCATGTTCGACAACACCAGTATTCCAATAGAGACCGAACACCTTTAGTAACCACTCACACAACTAGATCAAAGATTAACACATTGATGTTTTGATGTGGTAAAACTCTATGGGGAAACATCCATGGCCCCAACAAATGCAACCACTTGGATCATTTTGTCAATGTAAAAGAAAAATATTACAGAAATATTGTACAAGATCTTTTCTCACAATCGATCATCGACAAAATAACCTCCATGCTCTTTAAATAGAGATCATGTACCAATCGAGTGCTAAGCCATGGATCAATGTAGTCGTTAAGATCGAGGGGAATATGAAATGTTAGATAACTCTATGTCGGGAACATATCGTGACCATCATATTTCCTAACTACAAATGCATACTAAAAAAACACACTAAGAAACGCATTTTTACCTAACGACACATTAGACCAAGTAGATATTAACTAAATCCTAAGTGTCTAAATATCCTAACAACTTGGAAATTATATTAAACCTTGGAAACATATAGAGATGACGCATAAGGAGAAAATGCCTCTTGCAACCTTGAAAGAGTTGGAATTAGAGGACACCATGCTATCCATTGATGGTGATAGAGCTTTGGATATTGTTAGAGAAGCGGATATTTTATGACATGTACAATATTTATTTTCTTTTTGTTCTATATATTTTAAATATTATACATACATATATACGTACATGAAAAAGATCTAATTGTTAATACAAAAATATTTGACATGGTCGTGTTTACAGGTGATGCCCTTACTATGGTTGCACGACCAAACAATAAAGGGAGAGTGGAATATTATTTGATGTAATGCACAAAGAGAAAGTGCAGGTTAATGGAAGATTATGATGATAATGGTTTTATATATGAAAGAGGATATATTATGATGATTATGATGGTTAACGTCCACTAAGACCAAAATTGGTCTATCGGACCTTAAGAAAAGTAAGAGATTACTTCAATTTCATTAAAATTATATTTTTATGCTTGAAAATAATTAAGAGAAGCGTTCCAAGATCACTAAAGTTTTGATGATTTAGAAGGTTAGGAAGGTCAGTATTGTGACAAATATTTTTAAATTGGGATCTAATTTGGGTACACACAGGGAATTCTAGGAGAAAGTGATTTTCATCTTCAACCCTCTTGGTGACACAAAGGTGATAGATTCTTTCTTGCCATGGTGTTTGGGAATTGCCCAATGCCCAATTTCACTATGCAACTCATGAGAATTAGTTCTTATTTTTGTAATATTGATTCTCTTCTTTACGTTAGGCGAAACAAAAAGATCACTTTGAACTTCAAGGTTAGGGTTAACCACCTTCTCTTAATATATTATCACACCATAGCTTATCCTTAAATTTATCGTGTACAATAGTTTTAATTCCATCTATATTCTGTGGAATAACTTCTTATTGTATTCCTCAATGATTTAGCCAAGAATTGGCATCGTTATTCGATCCTCACTTGAGTTGTTGGTGATTTTAGCTAGACTCTGAAGAAATTTTGGGGAGCCTCTTGTCATCCATGTTTTTTATATTATTCTTGTAGATTAAGTATCTAATCATAGTTGTGATCTCAATGGGGGAAAGGATCACTTCAATAAGGAGGATAGGATAGGGTGTATTGCCTTTAATTTTGATATTATAATCTATAAAATTATTTTGGATCTAATCTATATTTCTCTAGGATTCTCAATAGATACTGCATCCCCAAAATTCATATCCATATAAAATAACAAGAGTGAAAAGAGTCTCAAAGAGGGGATTTTTCTTATCCCATAGCCAAAGGTCTAGTAATTTACAATTATTTTCAAGCCCATAATAATATTTCCACCCTCCATTTATCCTTTTCTCAAAGCTATAGTTCCAATTGAGCTGTGATGAATATCAATTACAATATACTTGTACAACGACACTTCCTCCAAGATATTGTTGTCACATACAAAATTATTGTAGGTGATATTGTTGGATTTAATGATCATAGCCTTTATTTTGTCAATGTTCACAGTCATACCTATACTAAAGTAGAAGTCCTTGAGTATTCTAAGTTTATTACTAAGGTCATTGGGATTCATTTCCATAAGAACAATAGCATCAACATAGAGAAGAAGGATGATTACTATACTAGCAAGAGTTAGTCCAACATAACCTTCAGCTTCCAAACAACCTTCTAACTTGTCAATGTAAATGCCAAAAAGGGTAGGGGATAGGGGACAACCATGATTGACTCGTATATTGTATTTAATTTTCTCTGACCAACCTTTAGTGCTCCTAAACTTGGAAATAACGTTCTCATGCAACCTTACTGTGATAGCTCTCAGCCTAAAGGGAACTTTTACCTCTTCTAACCTATTCTAGAGGTTGGTCTTGGGAATAGTGTCAAAAGCTTTCCTAAAGTCAACAAAACAACAAAGAAGATTAGTTTTATTTTTGTGATACTCCTTTGAAATTATCCTAAGCATGATAAGGTGATCCACAGTTGAATGATAGCCTATATAACTGGCATGGCCTTTAGATCTTTTTCCATGGCTTTCTAGCCATATGATTATCTTATTTTCCACAATAATTCCATACAACGTGGATGCAATGGATATAATCATAATGGTCCTATAATTTGATGGATTTCTTTTATCCCCACTTTTAAAAATAGGTACAATGAGGATTTGATTCCAAGGCTTAGGGAAGCCTTGCTTGACTGCTAAATTGAAGAGGTTGTGTATGTGAGGGATCATAATAGGCCCTCTAATTTTTAATATTTTAGCTTGGTAGCCCTCAATGTACTTAGCTTTTCCATTTGCAAGTCACTTAACCCCAAACTTCATTTCTTCTATAAAAAAAAACATCATCTTTTGTAGAAACTTTTGGAAGTTTTTCCAGGACATTACGGGATTCGTAAATATTTTTAAGGTAGGAATTCTAGTCTATCAGGGGAATCATAACATTTTCTTTAGTTTTACGAGTCATAATTTGCCTCCAAAATTTCTTTGGATATATCTTAGAAAGGTGTTATCGAAAAAATCGGTAAGTGCAGACATAAACTAATCTCCCTAACTTCAACAATAAGCTAGAACAAAACAGGGAAAAATACAAGTTTCTCCTTAGATTTCATTATCATATAAACTAGTTCAGAGAGGGACAAATGACATACCATTTAAACGACGTTTGATCCTCGCTAGTGTCGTCCTTGATCCATATTTGGATTTGTGGGATGGCGAACCTGTTAATAAGCACAAATAAACAAAGAGAGAGAACAACAATATAAATATTCCAATGAAGTCTATGTATTAGATCAAGGAGTTATACACTAAAAGTAGAGGCACCTTTATAGGGAAGAAATGTATTACTACATTATATTGAATGAAAGTGGAGAATACAACATTGGATGATTTTAAGGATGTAAATTTATTTTAAAATGTAGAAACCTTGGTGAATCTTACTAATCATTCATATGCCAACTATAAATGTTTGGCGATATTTTTGTAAAAATTTTCAAATTTCTATGGATTTTATATAGTTTGTATCAAATTTTGGCAATTTTTAAGGTAAAATAATTTTACCATATAGAATTTGGACGAAATAATTTTTAGAATGGAGAATATTTTTGGGGGAAAAACCATGGAAAATTAGCCCATGAGAAAAATTTAGCCCTTAAAATAATCCTTGCTTGTGATGGAGTGTCATACCCACAAAGAGGAATGAAATATTCTAATTAATTGTTGAGTTTAGAAGGGATTCCTAAAATCACTCATTGGAATTGTATATAAAGGAAAGAGGTCATTGTGACATTTACTCATTGTGGAAGAATGGAGTTAGCATAAGTGAGTTTGCACTTGTGCTAGGTGGCTATGTGTTTTAAACAAAGAGAAATTTTTCATGGTGGAAAATCTGGCCTAGGTTTGAGGACTCTCTATTTTCTATTCTTGGGAGGGAAAAGAACACCACACATGTCGGAGAGAGAGGGATTCTTGGAAGGAAGAAGTTGTATGAGTGGAGCAAGTCATACAAAAGTGTCCATATAGGTTTTCATGCATATACAAGGGTTTCAGTGGGAATAGTCGTGTATGTACATGGGTTCTGGTGGGAATAGTAGCATACATACGTGGGTTGAAGTGGAAATAGTTGTGTACATCTATACAAATATTCTTGGGCAAGTGCAGGCTCGTACAAGGATAATGGGTGATGTTAGCAGGTCGTACAAGTGGTATGCAGTAGATTTGTGGGAAAAAGATATTTCTAGGATTTTTTTGAGGTTTAGTTTTCTGATTTGTATGGTTATTGGAGGACAAGGTTGTCCTCGTATTTTGGTGATATTGATATTGGCTAAGAGGACAAGATTGTTCTCGGATTTGGTGATGTTGTATTGGTTGGGAGGGATGGTTTTTCCCCCAAGATTTTTGAATTTGAAAAGGTTATAGAACAAAAAAAATTACATCTCATATGTTTTGATGATTCATCTCTAATATTTTGTGTTTCTGCTACATATAATTTCAGCCAATAATTTTCAGTGTAAAATTGTTCAGTTATAATAGCCAGGGTTTTACTGTTAGATAACTAGGAAGCAATTTTCAGATTTGAAAATTAATCACATAGAGTTGCATGTGAAAATTGACAGTAGTGGATCACATCGTGGCCCTATGCTTATTCCTTCAAGACACTGGGTCCTCAGGGGCTCGACATCAGGCCCATGTGGTTCTTGTTGTATCCATTGATGCAGGACCTCATCAATGTTTGTAATTATCTCGTCTATTGGTTCCGTGGGATGGGGGGGGGAACAGTGGGATTTCGATGAAGAATTCATTTACATTGATGACTTGGATAGTTGTTTCCAAAGTAGGTGCAGTTGATTGCCATGTTATTTCAACAAACAACTTTGGAATGGATGGTGGGTGCGCGCATTTAAGTTTCAAATATTTACAACATGCCTCGTGTCATTTCTTGGCTAACCATCCTCTTGCACAAAGGTAGATAATGTGAGGGACAGTTTCTCTCATTCTGAATCTTTCATGCATATCCTCTTCTATGGTTACCCATTCTCAGTAAGATTGGTCATGAGCAGCCGACCATCGCACGAGAATTCCTATTAGTACTGATTCAAGTCATGTGTGAGGCCTTTGGTACTCAGGAATGTGTTGTATCCATGCAATTAATGTGTCTATCGGTTCCAACCCATCGTATTGATAGGATCCAAAGTCCTCTATATGCTCTTCTGTAGAGATATGCATGGACCTCCTCATTGAGACTTCATATAGCTTATTCTGCCACCTCTCCATAAAATCCTCAGAATCTGTGTCATACAAATTGACACTTCTCTAGATTAGCTCACCATCTACAGTGGTGTTGATGTAGTCCTCCTTACGCCTCATGATTTTGTAAATATTATCAATTTTTGAGATCCACACATCCTCATCCATGGGATCATCGTATCAGTCACCCTCATATGGATCTAGTGGCATGACCACAGGCAAGGTGTCAGTTTCAAAGGACATGTACCTCTTCTTCAAATTTAACACTACATTATTTTCAAAGGCCCAGTCAATCCCCAATAGTGTAGGATATGGATCAAACTCATCTATGATCTCGATGAATTCAAAGTCAGACTTTGTCTTTGATCTGGGTTATTTTCAGCACGAAATGAGATCGGAGATATAATAAAGAAATGCACAGAGATATCGTAGATATTCAATAATATAAAATAAATATATCAGAGATGCAACCATAAACACAGATATGCAGTAATACATGATTTCTGTTAATGAAATAAATGTACAGAGACTGTAAAAATACAGAGTGAAAGACTCGCTAGAATGGTGGTGGCTTATCTCTGAGAAGAGATGTGACGGCTACTCGCATTCGCAAGAAGATGATTACAATGAGGCTCTGAAGGCCTTTTTATAATAAGCAGGAATTCCAAAACCCTAGACATCCAAAAACCTAACCCTGGGATATGAAGCGCCAAAAGTCACGTGGGCCCCGTTTGGGTAAATGAGTACATCAACTTCTCGGGGTCGTAAATTTTTCATACGATCTTCGCTTTAGGCATGTGATAGCTCGTTGGAAAGTTATCGTCGAGGAGATTCATTTTGGGGGATCAATCATGCCTTCAACTATCATTGAGGACCTCGATCTCGAAAAACCTTCATTTGGGCCCTCAAAATGGCCCGGGAAGTTAAAACCTGCTAAAAATAGTAAATTGCCAAAATTGCTAGAAAATTGTTTTGAGCCAATTGGAAAAGGTGGGTGGCCACCGATATCCACCTGGATCAATCCTCCCTCCTTAGGAAGAAATGGTCTCCATTGCGTTGAGTTCCCGGGGGAGAGGGAAAAGCATTTGTTGGATCTGCATCTTGGTGAGTTGCTTGTATTGTTGGAGACGTTGCACTGCTTAGTTTGTGGAAGTTTGTCATGAACCTGTTGAAGCTGAGGCTACTCAACAAGTCGAGCTACATGAGAGGAAGGTGTGCAGAAGGAATATTTGTGCTTTGCTGCAACCTTGTTGACCTGCTTCTGTTGGATAGAAGGTGCAGGGGGCGAGGCTGTAGTGATTGCAGTGTCCTTTTGTTCCCCTTTTGAACAGATTGTGAAGAAGCTGAATTTTGCAGTATGAGATACTACCTTGTGACACTTTTTAGGTGTAACAATAGTTGTAACTACCTCTGGTATTATGTAGAGATGACCCCCCAAAGTAACAATGACACTATAGGGTCGAGACTCATAAACAGCATGGTGTCTCCACATATATGGTTGGCCCAAGAGAACATCACAGACATCCAGTGGGACAACATCACATAATACCTCATCCTTGAAAGGTTGGATGCCGTATGAAAATCGACACTGTTGGCTGACACAGAGATCTCATCCTTGTCGAAGCCACCCGATGTTGTATGGTTGCGAGTGTGGTGTTGTCGACAATCCCAATTGTTTTATGACCTCTGTTGAGATGAGGTTTTTCTGGCTTCCGCTATCAACAAGAAAATGCAGTGGGGTCCCCTTCACCCACATCTGTGAATGAAAAAGTCACTCCCCCTCTTCAGGATCTGTTGGTTCTTCTGGTTGAATTGTTGTGGTCACGACAATAGCAGTGGGGTTTGCATCAATGATCTGTCCTTTACTAGTATTTTCATAATCATATTCTGAATCAGGGTTCGGCTCCTTGTCTTTGATCTCAGCCACCAATGACTGTTTTGAGCAACATTCATCAGTGTTGTGCCAAGGGATTTTGTGAAAATCACACCATTTTCCAATGTCCTTCTTTGTCTTCCTGTGACCCTTCTTTTCCTGTGTCTTGGACTGGATTTCGGGAGACTGTTTGTTAGGGTCGTCTTTGTCATACTTCAGTTGTTGTGGATTTGCAAACCCAAATTCCTGTTTGTTCTAGTGCTTAAATTTATTCTCAATTTTAACAGCATATCGATAAGCAGCACCGAGTGATGAGATGTCTAGAAAATCCATTTCAGTCTAGATGTATCTGTGTAGAGCCCCATGGTATTTCAGAACCAAATGTCACTCAGAGAATTCGATACCCAGCTTGGTGTGCAAGGTATGGAAGGTATTGGTGAACTCCAGAACTGCTTGGCCCCTCTCTTGCCGCAATGTGGTCCATCTCATGTACCGGTCCTCATAGTTTCCAACAGGGTAATACTGTTCCTTTACCGCATCCACAAAAAAATCCCAAGTGGGATCGACCCCATATATTCCAGAATCCTCCATGGAACTTTGCTCCCAGTAAGTTTCCCACCAATGTTTGACATGAGGGAGATCTTTAAGGAGTGCGAAGGTGATATTTTCTTTGTCGAAAAAGTTGTGAACAAAGAAATAACCTTCTAGCAAAGTTAACCATTTTTCTAGGGCTTCTGTATCTATCTGTCCTTCAAATATAGGAATATCAACATTAACGTGTACCTTGAAAGGCAAGGTGCCTCCAAAGTGGTCGCTTGATGAAGATGCACATGATTCTATCGACAGGCATTTAAGGATGTGTGAAAAATTCTCCATCATTTCGTCCCTCTGTCGCGTGAGAGCTTGCTCAAGCAACAGATTGATAGGATCGTCCGCTCCATCTTTTTTATTTTCTTCTGCCATTGAGGTTTTCTTGGGTGTGTGAGAGCGATTGTCTTCAAGAGAGATAATCTCGAGACCCAACTTGCTATACTCGGACCTCGTTGGTGACATGCACTGAAAAATGATCAAGAGAAGCCTGCTCTGATACCACTGATCCAGATTATTTTCGGCACAAAATGAGATGGGAGATATAATAAAGAAATGCACAGAGATATCGCAGATATTCAATAATATAACAGAAATATATCAGAGATTCAACCATAAACACAGAGATATAGTAATACATGATTTCTATTAA
>JASDQU010025487.1:0-13379 GCA_032191745.1 Picea mariana
TCTAGAACCCGAGAGACAAAAAATTCCAGGATTGTAGAGATTTATTGGATGGTTAAAACACTGATTGCTTAGGACTTAGAGAAAAAACAAGAGGAGTAGTAGGACATACTTGATACCATTAGGATATTTGAAGGAAAATTTGAGGCTATGTGTAAGACAATGTTCGGGATTGAGATTTTAGTTACATAGGTGGTAGAGAAGAAGAGTGGCAAAAGGAATGAGGAGGACTTTATCGAATCGATCAGTACCCAATCCAACCCGATTGAGATCAACAATGATCCCAAATCATCTGGTACTGCATTGGAGGAGGTCAAAGAGGAAGAAGTGTTTCTATAAGTAGCAGTAGGGGAAAGTCCTCATTCATGGATTGTTTGATGCTTTCTATCTTTTCTAACCCTTTTGTCTATTATGGTTAGTAATGGGTTGATAGTTATGGTGTTTCTTTCCTTTATGAAAATCACTATTTATTTGAAAAAATCTGAACAATTTGATCAGACAATGAAAAAAATATGATGGTAGAGGATTTGGCTCCTTTTAGGAAAGCCTCTACCAGTGAAAAATTTAAACCTCCTTTTGTATCTAACGTGAAAATATAACTATGGTTTTTAGATTTAAAAGAAAATACATGATTTACAAAGAGAGCAAACATATTTTAAAGTGATATTTGAACTCGCTTTAAAATACATGCTTAGCGATCCCTCACAACCATTTGATCGTGGGGATGCATGTATTACATCGAGATCATGTGGGGGCCTATGTGTTGAGTGATGGTGTTTCCAGGTGTCCCTCTTAGAGTGGCACACACTGGGACCCAAGGGACCCTTGAATGAAAGTTACGAGCCATAGATCTCTGGGGTCACGTAGATACCCTCAGACCATCAGATTGAGGTTTTGGTCAGCCCGACGCTGACCAACTCTGGGAGAAAAGAGGAGTTTGCATCAAAAAACTCTCAAAGATCTAGGAGCCGAAGCAGATCTAAGTCGTCCAATCCAAAGGGACAGGTGTCGTGGCAGAAGATCTGCCATTTCAGAGAAAAGTCACTCCAGGAGAAAAGGGAGTGTGTTGAACAAGAACTTTCGAAGGTCGGAGAGTCGAAGTTCATATGAATTGTCCTTTAGTTGAGGACATGTGTCAATAGATCTTCTATTTTAGAATATAGCCACTTTAGGGGAAAGTGGGGTCACGTGAGTTGAGAACTCTCGAATCCTGAACTGTCGAAGTAACTTGTGATTGTCAATTTGAGAGGGACACGCGTTAGAAGATCACGGATTCTGGAAATGCGAACTCCGGAGGAAATGAAGTGGAGCGTTGACCAAAAGTCCCCTGAATCTCCAAAGGTAAGGAATCATCCTAATTGTTTGTTGTTGGAACACAAGGAGACTGGATATTTACTCTGGGGGAAGTCACTCTGGAGGAATTAAAGAGTAAAGGCACAAAAACACCTGAAGCTCGAAGTGTCGTAGTTCATCAGAACCATCCATTGGAATAGGATGCATGGAATGATATATGTTACTTGGGAGGATTGGTACTCCGAAAGAAAGAAAGCGGAGGATCATTGACTGCAAGTCGCCCAAAGTGGGGAAAAGGATGGATATCGACCGCTGATCGGGGCAAACACGTGGCGCTCGATCTGTAACTTCAGGTACAAAGCATTTCAGAGGAAATAGGTGTTTGGAGTGTTCGAAACTCTTGAACGCTGACGTCCTGAAGTAAATCTCAGTCATTGGTTGTGAAAGAAGTGTGGATCATAGATATGGTCTGTGTGTGTTAGCGAGCTTGTAGTTCGTTCGATTTAGAGTCAAGTGTGTCGAGAACACCTGGAGCCTGAAGCTCTGAAGTGCCCTTTGAGTTGGTGCCTGGACACAACCCGAGGTCATATGAAGGAAGGGGCCTAACATGGAAAGCTAGCGCCTGTTGTTCAAATCCTTCAAAGGGTCCAGGAAAGAGCTCGTGGGTTTGGAAGAACTTGCACTTTGGTGAAAGGGGAGCCTAGAGAGAGTTAAGGTAAACACAATTTTGATACCCCACCCCTTAAAAGAGCACCTAGGGGTCGGGTGTGTTACATCTACCATCACCCTTTTCACCCGCTTTACTTTTTTCCCACCTCTAATATTCTGTGACATTTTTCTGCACAAAAATACCCTTTCTGAACCATCGTTGTTATAGCAATTAGATTTTTGCAACATCTCTAATTTGCAAAATATTTATAGATATTTTTTTTCGTTGCAAGAGCGACAAAATTTGACCAAGTCAATGTTGACTTTGTCAAATAGTGTAACGATCAATGTTGAATTCATCAAATAATGTAACGGTCATCATTGAATTGTCGCTCTTGCAACGATAGCCAAAGGTTGTCGCAAGAGAGACGAAAGTCCACTACCTTCACGTGTGTCTCTCGAGACGTAGATCTGGTTTCATATCCCTTGCAATGATAGCCAAAGGTTTTGTTGCAAGGGAGGCGAACTCGGGCTGGATTTATAAAAAAAATTAAAAACTCAACTCTTTATCTTCAATTTTGCAACGAAAGGTTACTTTCGTCACAAATTTTTTAATATGTAGTAATGATCAATGGTTAATACTTGACTTACGAAGATTTTAATTTTTTTTCCTGATGACACAAAAAGGATGGATGTTAAATATGGGCTCTCGTGTTAATTTCAAGGAGGAGAGGGGATGAGGGGATGAGGGAGGGAGTATGAGACTCCTCCCACTAGAAAATAGCATAATGACTATGCATGGTGAGGTCATGACACTATACATGGAAAATATTGTAATGAATGTTGAGAGCAGGAACAAATGGCTATGGGAAGGCTCTAACAAGTTCTAATGAGGCATGGAAGGAGGAAGGTCAGCGATAGGAACCCATTGGAAGGGATGTGTCATCTTGTGTATTGTGAATTGCACTCCTTTTCAAATGACTTGAGCTCCACTTGGTTTGAGGAAAAACACAAATATGGTGTTGGGGCCTTATACTTAATGACAAGAAATATCAAATGATAGAATCATTGCAACAAGACTTACTGGGAAAGGAAAATGTGTTGTTAGAACTCGAAGGTGAAGTAAGAATAATGAACCCAAAAAAAGTAATGTGTGACGTAATTTGTGACACAAATGATTTGCTTCCAAAGTTTGATAGTTCATATGATAGCGGTGATTTGATTGATTAGGATGTACGTGTATCTGTATCATATTATGAGACTCAACAAAATGATCATTGTGATATTTTTGAAGATGAAACTCATATTGAAGATGATGATTCTAAAGATAAATCTAATAATGAAGATGATGAACTTGGTTGTTTTGAAAAGAATATTAAGGGAATTGGTTCCAAAATTATGCATAAAATTTGTTTTGATGGTAAATGTTTAGGCAAGAAGGGGAAAGGCATCCAAAATCCCATAGAGATATGTATAGGGCCAAGAAATGAAGGCCTTGGTTATGAAGGCATTACAAGCAATGATGCCATCAAATTTGTGAAAGCAGAAAAATCAACAACAAATGAATTATATACATATAGAAGAAACAACAATGAAGCAGAAGCAGAAGCAATATAGAACCAAGTGCGAAAGTAGGAGTAGAAGCAGAATTAATGTTATAGTCATTGTGGTAGAACAAGTAATATAAAAGTAAAATGTTGAAACTTGCATCCTTGCATTATTTGTGGTTCTACCAATCATGATCATAATAAATGTTGGGACAGAGATATATCAAAGCCTTGTATACAGGTACAATGTGGTTGAATTAATTTGCAAGAATGACAAAAATGTTTTTCCATGTTGAAAGGATTTTACAAGTTGAAATATTCTAATGTACAACAATATCTCTCACATAAAAAAAATCCATGAGTTAATTGGTCTTCAAATTCAAGTTGTTATTAAGGAGTTGTCCAAAGAGTCATAATCACATGTCAAAGAAAAGAGTTGTCAGTCTATTCTACTTGAGTCATTTCTTTAAGTAAATCAAATCATGAATCATTTTATTGTATTAGTTCGTGGTGATCCAGAAACCACTTGTAAAGGTTAAGGGTAAGCCAAAACCCTGTATATGTTGTAATGATTATGGGTAAGCCAAGGAAAACCCAAGATATGATGTATTGGTTAAGGGTAAGACAAAGACAACCCATGAGATGGTTGAGGGTAAGCCGAAGAAAAACCTTGATATGAAGATGAAGCAGTTTAGATGATTGAATCAAGATTCAAACTTATCAAAGCATGGTGTAGCTCATGCACTATACAAGAAGGAAATGCCAACTGAAGATGCAGAAGACTGAAGATGGTTTAGAGTACAAAAGAATGAAGATGATGCAAAGTACAAAAAACTGAAAATGAAAACAACTTGGATATCCAATTTGAATCATAAGTATTCCTTAAGGGGGAATATGAAGGAAAAAATCATACTTGGGATAATTATATGGTGACATTATAATATGTGAAAATGAATATAATGCACAAATGTGTACCTATGAATTGAAGGTGAAGACAAAGAGAGGAGTTAGGGATGATGATATCGTGAAGATCACCTTAGATATTTATGGAGATACTCATGGAAGATATTTTGGAGATAGTTATGGACATGGTTGAACAAGAACTCCTATCATGACATGTTTGTTATGTTCACCTATTCTTATATAAGGGACATCATTGTGCTCTATTGTATCATGAGAGAATTATAGATCAATACAATGTAAGGTTCTAGGATATTGGTGTTTTTGTAGGTTAATTTATGTGTGTATGTTTGTGTTTGAGCTCTCCAATTTTCCAACAAATGCCTATAGGTTTAGTGTAGTTAAATTTTTTTATTACATCTAAGGAAGGCAAACTCTTAACCAATTAGATACGATTTTATGTTATACTCCAAATATATATTTAGAAAAAAACTAATATTCTTCAAACAACCTACCTTAATTTTATACATAAAAATAAGATACTATATATCTATTACAATTATATATATATATATATATAACACCGATTAAAATGTTTTATAATATGAAAATTATTTTTAAAAAATCTAACAATCGATTTTTTTTGGGCTTAAGTAGTTATTTTTGCCATAAATGGTTGTTCATAAGTCCACCAATCAATCAAAAGCGTTTATGAATTATTAAAAAGAATAATAAATTTTAAATCAACAACCTCAATCATTTGAAATCTTTGTATCTGTCTGGGCTGCCGTTCATAGGGTTAACATATGATATTTTCCCTTCAAATGGCACATCATGGTATGCCATTCTTTTAAGGGAGCCTCACCGAGAGGCATGAGTGTTAGAAGCTTCTTCCGTGTTATCTAATGTAAGACGAAGTACGCGTGCAGGGTTGGAATTTCAAATCAATGTATTAGTCAAATTTGATGTTTATAATTAAATTGTTAAATGTGAAGCTTTAAGTACCCTATAGTATAAGGTTATCCAATAAAATTGGATATCATTATTAGTCCCTTTTGAATGCATAGAGGGAATATAACAATCGATAATTCGTTGACTTCATATTAGTTTGTGGTTTGACTACAAATATTTGCATACTTTCTAATGTTCGAACTACAGGAGTAAAAGCATTATTTTTATATATTAAAAAAACCCATATATGTCATGATTTGATTGGATGATAGATTTGAGGTCTTATTGCCGGTTTCACTACACCCAATGAATTATATGTTGCCATATCCAAAGTTTTATCATGTACGGTGCTTTTCTTAATTTGTACTATTCGTATTGAAATGTTTAGATATCCAAAGTTTGTACTAATAGATTTGAGGTCTTATTGCACATCGATAGTCACTTTTCAGATTACTGACTATCGTTTCACTCAAAATGTTTTTTAGCATAGTCCCCACTATTCAAACTATTGTTATTATCATTATCTTTTTATTATTATTACTAAATGTGATTTTTCTTTATTGTTGCGTACTTCGAGACTCTTTGTCATTGTTGCGTGTGTAAACATGCCTGCCACACTGCATTCTTTCTTAAATGTTTTCATAGAGAGACGCTCTTTGACTGTTCTGACAGTCTTAAGTGTTTACCTAACAGGCCTCACGGCCTTAAATGTTTACAGTGAAGATGTGTTGCAATACAACTTCGTTCCATTTTTTTTATGGTGTTGCTTGCAGTGAAATTGTGCAAGATTGTTTTCCACCAGCATCACTGGTTCTATTTGCAGTGAAATTGTGCAATATTGTTTCCACCGACAACAATGGTTTAGTGGTTGATGCTTGTTCATTTGTTGGCTCCATGCTTCTTATTGTTGTTTGATTCAACTTTTCAAAGTTGAGGTCCTACAGTTGCAGTTGGACCTCTTCGTGGTTGTTCACTGGTTTGTTTTTCTTCAACTTTGCAAGCTGTTGGACATATTGTTGCGGTTGGTGAGTTTTTTTTGGGCTGCACTCTTGTCATCCATCATTGATGGGTAAGTTTCCCTACCATCATTTCATTGCTATTACTTCTTTTCTACTCGGTGTTTTTTTTCATCTTGCAAGCAAATTTTTTCAATGGTGGGGGTTCCTACCTCGAAATTCTGTTGCATAACATCTTTCCGTGTGGTCTTATTTTTTTTTCCTGGAAACCATGCATTTTCATATGCCAAATTCCAAGTCCTGGAAATTGTGCCATAGCTATTTCCAAAAATTGCAATGCAGAGGGGTTTAGAAAACGAATTCGGGGCTGTTAGAAGGGGGAACCATCCGTCGGGGTGTAGTGACAGGGAATGCTTTTATTCTCTGGGTCAAAAAATCCATCTACCTATTGCCTTTGTCCCATCCTTTCTATTTTGCAAAAAATATTCTTCCTATGAAAATCTTGTAGGATGCACACCATGAATAGGTTCAAATACGTCTTTATGCTCAACAAATTTATAGTGTAATTTATTTGCGTTGTTTCTTCTGTTTGGTTCGCTGCTCAGTGTAGGTTTGTTTTCTTGTCATCTGCTATGGTGACTTAGGGGGGTTGAATTTGACAAGAAGAAGGTTGAAGGATACAAACCAGATTTTGTACGCAGTTCCGCACTTGTAGTTTTCTATTTGTCTTTTTTTTCGTTTTATTTTTTTCTGCTTTTCTCTGATTTCATACAAACTAAAAATAGCTAAGAAACAACTTGAAAAATCATAGTTTAAGACATGAAACAACTAATAGATGTTGATTCATATGAAATAGATACAGACTGCATTATACATGACAACATCGACGAGGTGTTGCATAGCAATGGATTTTTAATATTGGATGCATTCTCATATAATGTAGGAGATGGCCTTTTCGATGCATTTCAGGTTCTACTACATTTCTGTTATTCTTCGACCGACCCGCACAATGGATTGATAGATTATTTCTTGGGCTATTTAAAAAATGAAGACACCGAGGCATTGGAGTCATATGAATAGGAATCGGCATCTGATTTTCTTCGAGAGTTGCATGGAATACATGATGTCACCACGTATTTTTCAAACATGCGATTGTCTGCATCTCCAATTCTACCTGCACATGAGAGGGGACTTTGGGGAGATACATTTTGTATTTAGCGGTTGTCTAAGTGGCTCAATATATCAATTGGAATATGGTCATTGACAAGAAAAACAAGATATCTACTATTCAATAAAACTGCATCAAACAATCCATATTGGATCTTGTTCCATGATGCCAATCCTGTCAATGGTCATTATGAACCACTAATTTATAGAAAATTGTCCATATGCAATCTTGGGGGACCTCATATTTACTTGTCCCTCATTTTCAAATACCTTGAATCGTAGTGTAAATGAATTATGCATCGCATAGACTGCCATGGTTTGTAGATAGCAACAACTGTTGTATCTAACTGTGGAGGTAGTATGTTCAATGAAATTTGTTGTTTGGTAGCAGAAGAGTTCGATGCACAGTCGCTGTGACTTTACACAGTACAATCCTTTTGCAATGCAATTATAGGCGACAACCAATAGGATTTTAGCTTCTTGCATAAACACCTTTCATCATATCTCCTAGAAAATATGCAGGCAATTGGAGGTTGGAAAGAATACCTTGTAAACATGGCACCGCCGTATGAAAAAGGAAATGAGGAGGGAAACATATTATGTTTTCAATGGATATATATCATATTCAGAGTAAATATCTAGGCCGGGTCAGCCCTGCCAGATGGCACTGTCCATTCCTGGTCTTTTGATTCAAATTACGATCGAACAATTGACATCCTCTCGTTGAAAACATATATGACGCATATCCATTATCAACCTTTGCTTGGAAATAACACCGATTCAGGGTCCAATGTCCATGCCACCCAAACGGCATCAAATCTGCATATGCATGGCATGCTTTTTAATGAGAACTTATAGGGCTTAAACAAAAAATGTAAACTAAGATATCACAACTTGAAAAAGGTCATGCGTGAAATTGGTCTAGTTGTGATGAGGCCATACAGTTCTTAAACAAAAAATGTAGGCTAAGTTATCACAACTTGAAAAAGTTCATACGTGATGGAAAAAAAACATTGGTATTATAGGAAATACTCTTGGTCCAGGGTCCAGTGTCAATGCCATCCAAACCACATCAAATGTGCATAAGCATCACATGCTATTTAATCAAAGTGAAATTCATCCTAGCTACCATGAGGTCATCCTGGCCTTCAACAAGAAACGTAGACTAAATTATCACAACTTGAAAAAGGTCATATGCGAGAGAAAAAAATACTACGCTTCCTTCTACTGAGAAACTGACATGACAATCTAAAAAAATTTGTTCGTGCACAACACAACACAACAGAAAAAGTTATAGTCACATATCCCATAATAGTCATGCAATTGTCCAAGAGGAAAAAATCACACTTCGTGGGCTAGAAGCAATGTCATGCACTACTACCAATGAAAACCAACAAACACTTTCTACCCATACTTCCCTATGAAAGAAAAATGCAAGACAGACCTACATGAAACAAATCAAAGACACTCCTTCCATTGCATGTGCAATTTGCGATCAATTGAATTTTGCAAAAAAAGCTAGGTCTTTCACACCTGGTTTGGAAGCATAATACCTTCACTTGACAACACATGATAAAACATTTTCCAGTGGAAAAAATTTTCTTCCATGCCAACAGTTTCTTGAAAATAGAAAACTGCCACAATTTGAAACCCCTGACCAAATAAGATGTAATACACCACTACCAGATGTAAGTGCACTTACGAAACTTGAAGAGAGACTTATGTCTCTGCAAATTGCATTTATGATCAGAATCTGGACCAGGGGTCTAAAATTTGCTCAATTTTCAAAGTGCTCGGAATGCAACGAAAACGGTGCCATTGCGTTCGTCTCGTTCTCCTGATTCCGACGGTATATTTATTTTCGCAAACGGAGTCCGTATGGAGAAGATATCGCGATCTGTTCACCGGGCCAAACAGGCAAAATTTTGATGCTGACTGGGCAGGCCGTACAGCTGACGTGGCAGGCCGTACAGCTGACGTGGCGGATGTACAGTGACGTGGTCGAACCGTACAGGACACGTGGCAGCTCCTGGGTGTGACACGTGTCATGCATTTTTGGCATTTTTAGAGTACAGATTGACCAATCTGAAAGTGACACGTGTCACCACTGGAAGGGTGACACGTGGCATATACTGACGTCAGCATCCCGCATGGCCTGGTGATGTGGCAGCTGAGTGGCAGCGCTAACGTGGCGGTTTGTGGTTCGTTGTCAGCTGGACGAATTATATTTGGACACGTGGCATAGTGTGGGCGAATGAAAAGGTGCCACGTGGCCCAATGAAGGGCTGCCACGTGGCACCCGGTTATTGGCTGTTTGTAATTGGTTTGGTTTATTAAAATTTGGTTGTGTCCGTGGGGTTAGACCCCCGGACTTCTCCTCACAACACAAAGTTTTAACAAATCCGCCCGACCGTTGGACCACGCATCCATTCTTATTTGGCGTATGGGAACATATCTATTTGAATTAAAACGTATGGAATTTCCGACAGGGGGTCGGGCCAGGGCTTAGCCCTGGCCCGTGGTTGTTTGTAATGCTATACAACCATGTGGAGTCGATCGTTGGTGCCGGTGTATAACGAAAATACCATAGTTTTTATATTATAATGTGACCGTCGGTTTTTATACATGGCGTGTTTTATAACATAGCCCCGGTCATACCTTATGTTCACATGACCATTCACCATGCGAATGGGCGCAGGCGCGTTTTATGTTTGTGGTTTAAAACCACGGGATTATATGTGTGTTAAATATGACATTACACTTTTTGGTATTGTGCTGTGTTTAAAATTTAAAGCCCACGGTTTTGGGCGCCCCATCATGTGACCATTGTAAATGTGAGCGCGGGGCTTTTACAATATGTAGACCGTGCCTGTTGGTGGATAGCGCGGGATTTTTTGTGGAGTTTGGTTTTGCAAAACAACCACAGCATTGTGCGCCCGCCATTTGTCACTTGTAGATTGAATGGTGGCAATTATCCCTTGGTGTGCGGGGAACGTGGCCATATGGTCCCCCCATGCGCCCAACACCTCCGACTTGGAGGACCTTAGTTTCGTTAACGGTGTGACAAATTAGCGCGTTTTGTGGAGAGGCGCGCATGTGCTAGGTTTATGCACACGAAAACGCTCTGGAGCTAGGTTCAGACTTCCACAGGTGCAGAATGGCGCACAGGTAACAGAGCTTGAAAGGGGAAAATGGCAGAGGCCATAACTTGATGAGTTTTTGGCCAAATCAGGAGTTGTAAAAGCCCAGCTAGGGGTTTTTGGACGTCCTGAGTCCATTGGTGAGGTTTTCACAGGAATTTGAGGAGCCCATTTGCAGGTTTTTCACATTTGAAGCTTGAGGAAGCTCCATGAAGCTTAAAGCCCTCATTGTTTGAGGCATTGCTCAGATGAGCACATATTCATTTTCTGAGACTGAATAGTCATTTCTGACTGATTTTTATGCTCTGATACCATTTTAGGCGCGCGTGTGCTAGTTTTATGCACACGAAAATGCTCTGGAGCTAGGTTCAGACTTCCACAGGTGCAGAATGGCACACAGGTAACAGAGCTTGAAAGGGGGAAAATGGCAGAGGCCATAACTTGATGAGTTTTTGGCCAAATCAGGAGCTGTAAAAGCCCAGCTAGGGGTTTTTGGACGTCCTGAGTCCATTGGTGAGGTTTTCATAGGCATTTGAGGAGCCCATTTGTAGGTTTTTCACATTTGAAGCTTGAGGAAGCTCCATGAAGCTTAAAGCCCTCATTGTTTGAGGCATTGCTCAGATGAGCACATATTCTTTTTCTGAGACTGAATAGTCATTTCTGACTGATTTTTATGCTCTAAACATTTTGGGATAGTTTTTAGATCAGGTTGGTATTAGAGCTTTGACAAACTAATCCCAAAGAGCCAAGTCCATTGAAGGAGGCTCAAGGAGACGTAGCCCAGAGAGGGGTGAACTCCTTTATCATCTTGTTGTTGTTGTGAGTTTACTGTGTTATTTGATGCACTTTTTATGGTTGTGTATTGATTTATAACACATGATTAACCATTGTAAAAGAATATATCTTACACATGCACATTGCAAAGAAGAACCAAGAACTTAACACATAAACCATCTTGCATAATTTTAACACATGAAGCAAGGTCTTGTTAAGATTTATTTTATGAGGTAGAGGGTGCTTGCATAGCATAACAAGTCAGCCTTCTATTTTCAGATCAGAATGGTATCAGAGCATAGATTATTTTTCTCATGTATTTGCCAATGATAGCTTGAGGTTTAGCTGTTGGTATTTGTGCAAGATTGTGTTGAAGTTTGTTATCTTGCAAATATGGAGGAAGCTTTAAGCATTGATAGTTCTCCTACATCTTCCAAATCTCAGTTCTTTGATAAAGAGATGTTTAATGCATTGCTTACCATGAAAGATATGGTGCAAGAGTTGTGGAAAGATAGGGAAGAGAGCATTGTCCTTCAAGAGCAGTTGATGGCCATGAAGGAGGAGAATGGACAACTTCTTGAAAAGTTGCAGGAGATGGAGAATCAACTCCAAGAAGAAAAAGAAACCCTTACCAAGTACATGCATGCACATGAGGTATGTAATGTTAGTTTGCCTTCAAATTCCTCTCAAGAAGAATGCTTTGGTGTTTTTGAAAATCACACAAAAGGAATAGGGTCCAAGTTAATGTTAAAAATGGTCTATGAAGGTAAAGGGTTAGGCAAGCATGCACAAGGCATTGTTGAGCCTATTATGGTTGAAGAGAGACCTAAGTATTGTGGTCTTGGTTATGAACGAATTGTTGAAACAAATTCCAAGATTGAGGAAACTAATGAAAAAGTTTCAAGCGCAATTTTTGTTTCAAGTTCACCTCCTCAAGAAGGTTTTCAAGGTGAAAGTTCAAGAACTTTTGATGAAAGTTCAAACTCTTCAACATGCAAAACTGGTGTTCAAGATGAATGCAAATGTGTGCAAAAAAAAGGTTGTGACAGCCATGAGGACAAGAGCAGATTTTTTAGTCTTCAAAAGAGAGCTTGTGACTCTTCCGATTCACCTCCTCAAAGCGGCGATAAAGGTGAATGTTCAAGGTATAAATCTGCCTATAATTCCGTTGCTTTTGATTATGTTAAGCATAATAAATCTGCATGTAAAAATGGAAAAAGGCCATGTACATTTTGTGGTTTATATAACCATCATGTTTCAAAGTGTTGGAAAAGAAAGTCCACTTTCAGAAAACTTTCCAAGCAAAGGCAACATGAAGAGAAAATGCAAAAGATTTGCACTCATTGTCAGAAGAGGGGTCATCTCATTGAACAATGTTGGACATTGCATCCAAACTCTCATCCCCGGCACAAGAAGCATTTGGATGAAAAGATTGACAAGAATGGAAGAGGAGATTCCATCATTGAGGTGAGTCAAGATGATTCACAAGAAGACAACTTTCAACAGAAGGATTCGCCATTGAGTTGGCTTGGTAAGAAATGGATTGATTTCTTGCATAAGTAAGGCTTGCATTTTTTTGTATTGATGCACGTTTCAGCCTTAGCTATTCACTTTTGTTGAAGTTTAACAAGTTGCAGCAGTTGTCATAAGTTGCAAAGATGCAAGTTTGCTTGTGTAGGCATTCATTTTTGAAAGCATACTTGTGTTATATCACCTCATTCAAGAACATACAAAAGAGGGGTATGCTGTCTATTTTATTACAGCCACATATACTTTTCGTTTTCAGCTCTTTAGTACCCACATGTCTTGGGTTTGAGTACCTATGGTTCTACAGGAAGGAGAGTTGAAGAGCTATGCATATGCATTTGGTTTTTGAAAGTGCATAAACATTGAACTGGATGATTGTCATCATGGATGAGTCATGATTGTAGCATGATTGTTTATCATGTCTTTAGACTTGTCATTTTGGATGGTTGACATGTTTCACTTGAGTCTCGACTTATGTC
>JASDQU010025489.1:1386-14334 GCA_032191745.1 Picea mariana
CATAATTTAAAAAAAAAAAACCCCAATATTGGTCGCTTTAGAGACTAACCTGTTCGTCGCTAGTATTGCCAATTGGTCGCAAACATCAATGTGTTAGTTGCTAGAGAGACCAACGTGTTAGTCACTAGAGTGACCAACGTGTTCATCGTTAGTATTTCCAATTGGTCGCAAACATCAACATTAGTCGCTAGAGAGACCAACGTGTTAGTCACTAGAGTGACCAAAGTGTTAGTCACTTGTATTGCCATGAGAGTGAGCAAACTAGGTCACTTGATCATTCTAGCGACTAACTGATCCTCCTTTTGACCTTTTTAATTGATGGTTTGGTCTCTCTAGCGACTAATATTCGTCATTCTAGCGACTCATAGTGGTTTATTGACTAAGTTTGGTAGGGTTGTCTTGGTCACTCTTGCGACTAATATTAGTCGTTTTATCGACCAACATTCGTCGCTAGACAAACTTTTCCCTATTGTGAATAGGCTTCTTTTTCCAGTCGCTAGACCGACGAAGATCCATGTGTGGCCGCTAGACCGACGAATGAATTTCGACGAAAAAAAAAATCATCTTGGTTGCAAAAATGACTCTATGCCGACGAAAATTCGTCTCTACTTCGTCGCAAAAACGTTCAAATTTAATAGTGAATTTATCCAGTAGATGGATGGTGCCCAATAGATGGGTAGCATGGTATTATACCATGGAAATATTTTGGACCACAAGATATTTTTTCAGATCCCATAGCTAGACCTTCGTAGAGAAGGAGAAAGAGAAAATATCTTCGTAGAGAAGGAAAGATCAATCCCATAGGTAGATCTTCATAGAGAAGGAAAAGAGAAGAGACATTCATAGATAAGTAAGAGACCTTCGTAGAGAAAAGGAATGATAAATTTTCCAAGGTTGGCCTCTATCCAAGTGTTGAGTTTTGGATACTCTAGGGACATGCTAGAATATCCTCATAGAGAGGGGTGTGAACACCCTTGTAGAGAGGAATGTGGATGTTTCTCCAAGGGGCAGCGGGCATATACTCTCCTTTGGCCAAGGATTGAGTAGCCTGGAACACAAACCTTGACCGTGTGGAATGGTTAGTTGGCTCTTGAGGTTTGTGTCGTGATCCTGCGTGGATCATGGAAATGGAGTCTAGTCTTTCCCAGGCTAGCATCTTAGCTTCTCTAGTTCATGTGGGACAACTAGGAGTGAAGCTATGGTAGTAGTCCTCCCCAATGGATGGGTGAGATAGATGACTACAAGAGAAGGGAGAACATAAAAGGAATGGGAAAACTCAGAATATCTTCTGTGTGAAGATAAGACATCTTCTGTGTAAAGATAAGATATCTTCTATGTGAAGATAACAAAGAAGTATCTTCTACGTGAAGACGAAAGAAAGAAAAGAGTATATTCTGTGTGAATATAAAGAGAACAAAGCTTCTGATGATTTATAGATATGCCAGTCAATGATCATGAAGCTAAATAACCAAGTGGATTATATTGATGCCTCCTATTATCCAGTTGATGCTATTACTCAGTTGATGATGTTGATGATGTTACCCAGTTGATGATGTTGACATCCAGTGACCTATCAAAAGATAAAGAATATCCTTCTTATTAAGAGGGAGTGTTAAAATATTGTGTAACTGCAAAGAATATTCTTATCCCCTTTTGTGGATAAAGTAAAAGATAAAATATATTTATTATTGATTAGATCAATCCTTTTTTGTGGATTGATCATGTCGGGCATTGTAATTGACCAAATCCCCTTTTGCAGATTGGTCAAACCCTAATTGTAATAGGAAAATTAAGAAGTCGACCCCCAGGCTAATTAAAGTGGTTCTAACCACTCAGAAAGAGAATTTGGCCCTGCCAGTGAAGAGACACCTCCTTTCAACACTTGCTAGTTTGTATAAATAAAGGAGGCTAGTGCCTCATTTGTTCACACACTCAACTCACTCATCTAGTGCGCAAGTATTGAAGGAAGCTGCAGTTACCAGTTTCCGGAAGAAGGAAGAGAGAGAGAGGTGCATCCTTGGGAGAGGAACTTCTGTGTTCTTTGGTTCATTGTCTTGGCATTGTATTGGCTATCTATATTAAGGAAGTTTTGTTGGGTTTTCTTCCCCATGAGGATTTCCTAAGATAAATGTTGTGTACTCTTGTGATTGTGTTTCTCTCAGTGATCCTATCTATGATATTTTTATCTAGTAAATTGAAAGTAACCTAATAATAGAAGAAACTTTAACAGATATAACATGCTTTGGTCAATCCCAAGGATTCGACTAGAATCTCATCCATCGGTATCCATGATAAATACTCGCCTGTAGTCATCACCGAACCCCAATCATCCAATACAACTGGAAGTAACCCCTCGAGCTGCTGGTCAACCAACCTCCATCCCTCATCTCCCATGCAATTGATGATGCGGTGAAGGTGATCTCTCATAACTAGGTGCTGTTGCAAAGGAGTGACATCTACATGCTCCCCTAAGTGTGTCTCCTCCCTTCAAGGCAATATACTCCTCTAAATTCCACCGTACATCTCAACATGTATCCATGAGCTATCACTCACCACTGTATGCTCCAGAACACTCATGTCATCTCCTGTATACTCATGCTGCATCGTAGATCTTGGGTGTACTACTGGATCAACCTCTACATGAAGGTCAACCACTCTTGGGACACAAATGGAAGTGTCCTCAAAACTGTCCCTGGGTGTATGTGAGTGAGTCCCATGCGTACGTGAGTGCTCGAATGTCTCAAAGACACTTGTGGAGGGTAGCTCCTAGGCATCCTGATCATAGCTCCCCATATTCATTAATGATACTGGGTACTCCTCATGCTCCTCCATCAACTAGTGCTCCTCTGCTAGACCACCAACATCCTCTAGCCACGTGATTGAAGGACATATATGATCCTCCACTAATATAGATGTGGTGGATCTATGGCGAATATCCTCAAGAGGCTCCTATGATATGGAATCTTACTCTCGAAGGGCTATTTGTGTGCCTCTCAAAAGTCCTCGTGTGCTCTCCAACTAATGGGTGAGTCTGTCCATCTCCAACTCCTGCTCCCTCAGAGCTCCATGATACATCATGCCAATCCTTAGTAGGTAGTACCTGTCTGTCAACAATTGTTGGTAGTCAGTCCTCATCATAGACACTCTCTCCCTTAGAGTATGAAGGTCATCCATGAAAAATTCCTCATTTTCACTACCAAGTGCCACTGATGCCCTCCAACAGTAATCGTCCACCAATGCATGTGTGTCATCAAAATGCCTAGTGGCTACCATGATCATATCCTCACTGACTCTCAACTGTCCTGCTAAGTGGTGTGACTCCTGATCACAATCATGCTGAGGTGCCACCTCATGCCTCTCACAGCTAGTGCCAACACTGGAATCTCCAACAACACTCTCTATAGAAGATAAAGTGTTGAACTTCTCATTGTCTACTGTGCTACTGGGTCCTCCTATATGCAACTGTATATCATCATCAAATTCTAACTCCCTCCGAATCACACTGTAACCTGTATGAGCAACTGTATCCTTCTGTGCACTCATCTTGCTAATATCAACAATGCCTAGATCCCATACAGATGTGTCCAGACACATGCTATGGTCATGCTGACCACTAAGGAGTGCATCCTCATTACTAAAGGATGGTCCTGGAAGTAAATGTCCCATCAATCTGTCAGTCTCCATAACTTGCTCAACTAATGGAGTCACCAAAAGAGGTGACTCACTCTCCTCATGCTGATATGTATGTATAAGGTCCACTATATCCAAGTTATGTCTCTCCTCCTGGGTCTGTGGATCCATATGTTCATGGTGTGCATCCCTCACACACAAATCCTCCATCATGTCTGAAATGCCACTGATATCCTCATGTGTCGTGGCTATCATGGGTGTCTGGAAAGATGACAAATGTGTCACGATCATCATAGGAAACTCATCAGGTCTAGGTGCTAACATGTGTGATTCCCCACTAGTGTCACCACTCTGTTGAGGTGTAGGGTCATCAACACCGTGTGATATGTCTATTGAAATAAAGGTGCTATCATCATGTCCATCCCACTGTTCCTCCAATGCGCAAGGGTCACTATCCTCCTCAAGTGTGCCAGAGTCGCTATCCTCTGTGCAAGAGTCACTAGCATCATCATAATGCTCCAAATAATCATCTAGCTCTAGATCTGTATCCTCACACACCTCATCATCACTGTCATAGTGTACCTCAATAATGTGTTTCTTTCCTTTACCTCTACATCTATGTTCTGGATCCCAAGGCACTTTGCAACTATAGCAACATTGCCTGCTCCTAATGGGTGTAGGTTGAACCTGTGCTTCCCTCCATCTAACAGCTCTGGCTCTATTTCCCTCTACTATGCTAGCCCAGTATGTAAACTACCCTTTGCTCCACCTAGTATTTTTCATGGATATAAACTATTGGAGTGTTATTAGAGCCCCAAGTATCTCACTAAGGGCGTGATATTCCCTTTCACAACTTACTGCTTCTCTAGAAAAATATATAGACCCCATCTTTCCTTATGGAAGATCCCCCAGGCTGGCAGGAGTCTAAGCTTCGATACCATTGTAATGTTGCCAAGCCAAGAGCCTAAGAACATTGGGTTTTTGCATGATTTTTAAACTGTTTCTGATTTTGGCATTTTGTCAAACAATTGATTACAATGGTCCTTTAGGTTGCGCTTAGGATTATACTGGTGGTTTATATGTGTATTTGCAGAAACATATAAGTAGATAAAGCAATGAAACATACCACAACCATATGCAAGATCAACAATATGATAGATAATCCAAAAATGATTTAGATCTGATCTTTATTCATAATAATAAGAATCTGATACAAGGATGATGTAGATCTGGAATGATCAAAAGATGGATCCAATAAAAATAATAGAAGCTACTACAAAATGCTCCCGGGAAGAAGTTAAAATCCTCCAAAGGCTATATACACAATGAATACCGAACACAAGAAGATATCTAGGCCGTATGTAATACCAAACCCCCAACTGGAAAAGCCACACTCTAGTAGAAGACTGAAACCCTCAATAATTCGGCCCAACCGAGGAAAGCTTCCAAATGAGTCCAAACTCAGTCGAATGATAGATCGGGGTGATAGGATCCCACTCCTGAAGTCTCAAGCCGAAATTCTATGGATAACTCCTCCAAATGTTGAATCCTCCAATGAAGTTGCGCCCTCTTGAACCCTGAAGTGCCTAATAATTTGGCCCTGATGAAGGAGGCCTCCAAATGCCTTGAAACTTGCTAGGAAGATATATTGAGACATTGCAAGTCACTAGGTGAATTCTCCAGGTCAGATTTGAAGTATAACCCCTCCAAACTGAATATATATGAATCTAAAAAATGCCCTCCTTCTCTCCAATTCGTCCAATGCATCCAATAAATCAAATGGCACATGAAACTCCTCTGGAATGCACTAGATCTAATGGCCAAGACCCTGCAATGAAAACCTAGGTGCTAGAATCTTCCTAAGCCCTTCCAATCTCTTGGAACAAACTTCCCTCAAAGAATGGTGTGCCCCCCTTGATGGAAACCCCCAATGGTGCACCCTCTCTCCTCCTGTACCTGTGGTTGGTGTAGAAACCTCCTGCAACTGAGTAGATCTAAAGTAGAATGGTGTGGGGGAGTATTTCATCCCTGAGACCGAGCTTGGGACAAGCTAGGTGGAATCTTTCACCACCGAATCATTCTCTAGGGTTTGTTAAGTCAAAACCCTCCAAACCCCCAAGGTATGGGCTCACTAGCTAGAAGCCAGATATAAAAAGATAATCATCCATGAATGAGAGAATAGAGGCCCTTGCCTCTCTTTTATACTTCATTCTCACCTTGTCCCTCCAAAGTGACTTTTACTTTATTAATTATTAATTAATTAATTAAATCACTTTAATTAATTAATTAACCTTTTACCTTTGAAAATCACCTTATCTCTCCTTGTGGATTCCCTGGCCACTGAAAGCCACTTCTCATCATCCTATCCTGTAGTGTTGTTCCTCCCGATTCCAATGAGATATTACACTGAGAGGTTCCTCCAAGTATTGTGCCCAAAATGACCTCTTTAGTGAATTTAATTAACCTATAGCTCAAAATACTCAAAATCATGGAAATCGTCGAAATGCAACGGAACCAAAGACAATCTGTGTGGAATGGATCATAATGATGAAATGGGATGAGAAATTCAAGCCATACCCCAAAATATCCCTCAATAGTCACTGTACTCACTATAACATCCATCTGGCTGCTCTGGTCATCATACCACCCTGAAATGTAATGATGTCCCAAAGTGGGGACATTACACTTTGTCAAGATAGATTGTTGGTCTCAAAATCCATGGAGCAAGAAATGTGTGGGAAGAAAGGAAATGTTGGAAGGAACCTAACAACATGAAGGCATCTGGTTGTATCTTTCTTCCACATTCTTTAATATAGTGATATATTTCTTTCCCATAAAATTGGTCTTATTTTATTGTATGACTCCTTGATCACATACTTAGGTTTTGTTGAGTATACGTTGTTTCTTTCACTTCGTTAGCTTGTGTCGTTTTACAGGTTCATCATCCCATAAGCCTTAGAATGGAGTGAGTATGACACTAGAGAGGACAAACGACATTTAAAAGGTATGTCATTTATCTCTTGTTAGTTATTATGCTTGATAATTAAAACTTAGGGAAAGTTTTATATTTTGTTTTGTTTTGTTCTAGTTTTGTGGTGAAATTAGGGAGATTTGTTTGTGTCCGCACTTACTGATTAATCCAATAAAAATATTCCTTTGAAACCTTCTTGGGTGGATCATCATATTCAACTTTATGAACATGATGCCTTTTACCTCCTTTCTTTTCCATTGGTCTCTGAACGAGGGAACAATTCCTAGCAATGTGTCCCATTTTCTGACAACAAAAACATATGATATTTGGTTTATTTCTTTAGCCCTTATAAAACTTCTTGGGTGAAAAGGGTTCTTTTGTAATATTCTGTGGGTTATAAAATTTTTCCTCAAAATTTGGTTGGCAGATTTCGTCAAACAATTTAGTGACAATTTATGACAGCCATCAATTTGGTAGTTTGGGTGATGTAGAAAGAAGTTTGTATGCGTTTGTATTACTAGAGAATATATACTGATTTATATTTTCTATGTTCCCCAAAAATAAATGTTAACACAAACCAAATTATTGCTTCACTTTATTAGTTCAATGGCTGAGAATACACTTGTAATAGTAGCAACAATACACATCAAATATGGAATAAAAGAACCTGGGATGTAATCTTTGTAGGTGACCTTCGAATTGTCAATGATCAGGTGGTGGGACATAATTATATCAACAACAATATTCCAAGAGTTGACAGTCCTGTAGAGTAAGATGATGTGCAATAGTGATATACAAAGTAAAGCTGGTTTGAAGATGAACCCCCATGAACTCCTTTAGTTATAGATTTCTAGAACAGGATGGATTCTTCCCAGAACCAATGTCAGCTAGTGCGTGCTCTTGTACATGCTCTGTCGAGTGGATTAAGCTCATAATGAAGAGGGTAAGATCATAACTCGACCATCTGATCTAGAGCTCTCCCAACAAATATGTGAAATGTTCATCAACCCCCTAACTCGACTTTGCTTCACCATAGGCCCATAAATTCACCCCAACAAGTCACAACATGTGTCTCTTCTCCCCTTACAATAATGTCATGATTTTATCAAGGGAAATCGACCCCAGTCATGAGATATCATGCCCATCCTATGAGATATGCACCCAAGCTCAAATAAAACTACCCAAACTCGGTTCTTGCCTCAAAGATAGCGCCCAACAAAGAAATAAGTGTCCAAACTCTCATAAATTTGCCACAGAAGGTAAGGTTTGCCTCCTTGGGTAATTGTCTCATCTTTTGGAGCAATTCAACTTCTCTCCTTTAGAAAAATTGGTTGACCTCCTTTGAAAACTCCACCAAATGCTGATGGAAACTCAAAGTATGAACTAAGACTACGAAGAATAAATCCAATGGAGAAATCCACAACGATTCCTCCCTTAAACTAGCTAGGGTTCCTATTTTCAACACCGAACCCATCAAATGCACAAGGTTTTCCACAAACCCTAGACTCTTTTCTCAAGAGCTCTCAAAATTCTATTTTCCAAAATGAGTGAATGCAAGAATGAGGGGTGCCTCCTCTTTTCCCCTCTTTTATTTCTTCATTGAATTAATTCCCGCTCACTTTACTTTTTAATTTTCTTTTGAAGTCACTTTATTCTTGCACACTTTACAATTGTTCAGTGACTTTATTTTTCCTAAGACCCATGTATCCCTTTTTCCCCTTTTCACTTTTTAAAGTCATTTCCTAGGTAAAATTTGAGTTCCCTAGGTAAATTTTTTGACTTAGTCTACGGGAACCAATTTAGGCTAGTGAAACCATTCCTTATGCTTCCTAGGCCAATGAGGAAATCACAGTCCTCCCTGCTTAAGATAACTTGTCCTCAAGCAACTGTAATTTAGGGTGTTGCAATATCTTCTCTCCTTCCCAAGTAGCATCCTCTATAGGTAGATTTTTCCATTTGATCAGGTACTCTTTGATGCTCTTGTTCCTTAATTTCTTCTCTCTAGTCTCCAACACCTCCTCTGGAATTAGAATCAATTGCCCCTACTCATCCAATGGTGGAATCTCTGTAGAAATGACAACCTGTTGTCCCACTGCCTTATTGAGGCATGAAACATGAAAGGCATTGTGTATCTTACACCCCTATGGAAGCTCTAGCTCATAAGCTACTTCCTCGACTCACCTCGAAATCCCGTAGGGACCATAGAATTGTGGCTTCAATTTCTCTGCCCCTTTCATTTTCAAGAATGATTGCATGTATGGTTGCAAGCGGAGATATACCAGGTCTCCCACCTTGAAACTATTCTCCACTCTATGCTTGTAAGCGTACATCTTTTGCTGATTTTATGCCATTTGCAGGTTATCTTTGAGATTTCGCAAGATGTCCTGACTCTCATGAATCCAATATTTGGCTTTGGGTGCCTGAATGTCCCCAAATGCTCGATCCACAAAGGTGGTGGTGTCATAACCATACAAAGATTTGAAGGTGTCATCCTGATCGACATGTGATAAGTAGTGTTATAGAAATGTTCACCCAAGTGAAACCATTTGAGTCACGCTTTCTGTTGCCCTGATACATAATTTATCAAATACCCCTCGAGCCATTTGTTCACAATTTATGTTTGCCCATCAGTCTCAAGATGATAATTGGTATTAGGCATCAATTCTATCCCTACGAGTCTGAACAACTCCTGCCAAAACCCCCCCATGAATCTGTTGTCTTGATCACTGACAATTGTCTTGGGCAGTCCATGCAACCGAAATACCTCTATGAAGAACAACTCTTCTACTTGCGCTGTAGAGTATTTGGATGATATGGCGAATAAATGGGCAAATTTAGTAAGCTTGTCAACCATCACGTAGATACAATCTTTCCCCTGAACCAGAGGCAACCCTATGATAAAATCCATCAAAATGCTTTCCCATTTTTGTTCAGGAATGGGAAGCAGTTGGAGAAATCCTACTGGGTGGGTATGTTCCACCTTGTTTTGTTGACATATGTGGAACTCCTATACAAACTTCAATACATCCATCTTGAGACCCTTCCAAGAAAACCTCTCCTGAATTTGTCTATAAGTCTTCAGGTATCCTAGATGACCTGCCAAAGGAGAAGTATGTGCTGCATGTAGAATTTTGTCTTTCAACTGGGATTTTGGTACTAAATAGATATGATCCTTATAATATATGATTTTGTCAATAACCTTGTACCTATCATCGGAGACCTAACCATCAAGTATCTCACAAGAAAACCTGTTTTTGGAGTATTCTACCAATAGAAGTAAATTTCATTCCACTGATATCTCTATGAGAGAGAGAGTAGGTATCCTTGATAGGGTTTCAACAACCACATTATTTTTTCCTTTCACATAATCAATTTTGAAATCATAGGCTTTCATTTTACTGATCCATTTTTGTTATCGCTCGCTCAACTCCTTTTTCTCCATGAGGAACCTCAAGTTATTATGATCAGTATTTACCTTGAACCTGTTACCCACCAAGTACTGCCGGAATTTGGTCAAAGCATGCATTATGGACAACATCTCTTTGTCATATATGGAGTAATGCCGCTCATACTCTCAGAGTTTGGGACTCTCAAACGCTATGGGGTGACCATTTTGCATCAATACAGATCCTATACCAATTCTCGAAGCATCACACTCCAAGACAAAGGGCTGAGTGAAATCAGGGAGTGCTAAAACATGGCATGAGCTCATCACCTGCTTCATTTTCTAGAATGTCTCATGGGCCTTCTCTATCCAAATGAAATCCCCCTTTCTGGTGATATTGGGTAGTGGCGCTGTCAACTGTGAGAATCCCTTAACAAATTTCCCGTAGTAAGTGCAAAGACCGAGGAATCTCTTCAGTTCTGTCACATTCCTAGGAGTTGGCCACTCAATGATTTCCCTGATATTTTCTTGGTGCACATGTACCCTATTCATCCCAATCACGTGCCCCAAGTAGAGCATCTATGTCATACCAAATTCGCACTTGGATTCCTTTGCATACAACTGCTGACTCTCTATAATACCAAGTACTTCATCCAAATGTCACAGATGGTCCTCCCATGTTTTGTTGTATATGAGGATGTCATCAAAGAAGACCAATAAGAATTTTCTCAACTGCTTATTGAACACATGATTCATGCACGACTGGAAAGTAGTATGGTCGTTAGTTAGCCTGAATGGCATGACCAAAAACTCATAATTTTCATAGTGGCATCTAAAGGTTGTCTTAGGTACGTCCTACTCTCGTACCTTGATCTAGTGATATCTTGATCAAAGATCAATCTTCAAGAAGAATTTGGATCCCCTGAGCTCATCCATTAATTCATCGATCCTGGGTATGGGGTACCGATTCTTGATTGTCTTCTTGTTTAGGGTCCTATAGTCAATACACATCTACATAGTACCGTCCTTCTTCTTGACTAAGACAACAGAAGAGGCAAATGGGTTGGAACTAGGGTGGATGTGGCCTGATTTAAGAAATTCTTTAATGGCTTTTTCAATCTCATCCTTGTAAACTTTAGGATGCCGATAGGAGTTTGTGATAACTGCTTGGACCCACTCCTCTAGCTCTATGATATGCTCAAAACCTCTATCAGGTGGAATTCCAGGAGGAATGTCACCAAATACTTTATGATGTTTGCAGAGTAATACCTGTAAGTCCTCTGGAAGATGCTACAGATGTTCAGGTGGCTCTTTGTCAGAAATAAAACACTCTGCAACCCACTCTATATCACCATGCCTCATAACTACCTCCATGTTGTGTGATGACACAATCTTCGGTGGGTATTGGTGCATGGTTTGTAAGACCACTTTCTTTCCATCCGACCCTGTGAACTCCATCTCCATGGTCCTATGATCAGTAGTGTATCTCCCAATAGAGTAAATCCATTTAACTCCCAACACTACATTTGTGTCTGGTATGTCCACCAAAAATAAATCATCTTTCATTGAATAGTTTCCCATGGTTATTGTGAGCTTGGGAATCCACTTGGTGCAACTCATCTGATGGCCTCTTGGAATGACTACTGTGAACCCATCAAATTCCTCTGTCTAAATTCCTCTCCTCTCGACCATGTTACCGTTAATGAAGTTATGGGATGCTCCCCCATCGATCAATATTGTCACCTTGTGCCCTTGTAGGACACCTATGACCCTGAAGGTATGATATCTTGGAATCCTGACATCGAGGCCAAGACTGGGCCCTTAGCCCAAACCTGTGAAGACTCCTCTCTTGATGTTGGATGTCCCTAGTCCCGTTCCTACTCCACCTCCTCATCCTCATCACTATCACTATCAGAGTATACCTAAATATAATGGGCTTTTCCCATTCTATCATTCTCGACGCATATGTGCCCTGGTGCCCATGGCTCTTGATAGATGAAACACAATTTATTTTTTCTCAATTCTCTCCTGGTATCTTCATCCAATTTGGGCTTGCCGACCCATCTCTCTGAGGTGGTCTGATGTCCTTAGTCCTCGGGGTAAAAGTGGGTTTGGGTGGAAGCCAACTTTTAGGTACTGCATCCTGCATGTCCCGAGCTCTGCTGACTGCATCCTATAAAGAGGTAGGCTTGTAAACCTTTACCCATCCTCGTAGAGGCTCCATTATCCCCTCCATAAACAATATCACCAGATGAACCTCTGANATAGGCCTTTTGGATACATGTCTATTTGAGCTGAGCCAACTCTCTGAAGTGAAGCTCAGGGTCCTCCCTGCCAAATCTCTCGATGAGTCTATGTGTGAATTATAGGTAGGAGGTAACTCCGACATGTCCCAAAGTGACTAACCCATGGTACCATAACTCATGGGCCTCACCATCAAGGTGCAAGGTGGCCTATTTAATGTCATCTGTCTTTGTCATCTCATGCAACTGGAAGTAAGTGTCGAGCTTCTTCACCCATGATCTAGCGGATCATTTAGAGCCCTCGTCAAAGTTGGGGATAATGAATTTCCCAATGGTATGCTGCAACTCCAAATTGTGTGTCATGGCCCTCATGGGACCTCTCGGTTAGTTTCTTCTCTTCATATTGCAGAACTCCACGAAGGACATGGATGAGTGGAAATCATCTCCTAGTCTCCTGTACTCCTCTAAATGTGCCCCATAGGGCTCATCCTGCTCAACCTGCATCAATGGACCTACAGCCTCATTCCCCAAAAATTGAGGCATAGTGGGTATGGGGGATTTGGTGTACAAGTGGGGGCATCTCTACATGGTAGTGTGTGAGTGGCTTCCTTCTCCATTATTTCAATCCCCATCACCATTATGGTTTTTCTTCATTGTTCCCTCCAACGAACTCTTAGCAAACTGCCCCATGAGGTCCATCATGGCCTTTTGACCCTTGG
>JASDQU010025489.1:15451-29853 GCA_032191745.1 Picea mariana
CAACAGAACCAAAGACAATCTATGCAAAATGGATCATAATGATGAAATAGGATGAGCGATGCAAGCCATACCCCAAAATGTCCCTCAATAGTCACTGTACTCTCTATAACATCCATTTGGCTGCTCTGGTCATCATACCACCCTGAAATGTAATGATGTCCCAAAGTGGGGACATTACACTTTGTCAAGATAGATTGTTGGTCTCAAAATCCATGGAGCAAGAAGTGTGTGGGAAGAAAGAAAATGTTGGAAGGAACCTAACAACATGAAGGCATCTGGTTTTATCTTTCTTCCACATTCTTTAATATAGTGATATATTTCTTTCCCATAAAATTGGTCTTATTTTATTGTATGACTCCTTGATCACATACTTCGGTTTTGTTGAGTATATGTTGTTTCTTTCACTTCGTTGGCTTGTGTCATTTTACAGGTTCATCATCCCATAAGCCTTAGAATGGAGTGAGGATGACACTAGAGAGGACAAATGACATTTAAAAGGTATGCCATTTATCTCTTGTTAGTTATTATGCTTGATAATTAAAACTTAGGGAAAGTTTTATATTTTGTCTTGTTTTGTTCTAGTTTCATGGTGAAATTAGGGAGATTTGTTTGTGTCCACACTTACTGATTAATCCAATAAAAATATTCCTTTGAAACCTTCTTGGGTGGATCATCATATTCAACTTTAAGAACATGATTCCTTTTACCTCCTTTCTTTTCCATTGGTCTCTGAACGAGGGAAAAATTCCTAGCAATGTGTCCCATTTTCTGACAATAGAAACATATGATATTTGGTTTATTTCTTTAGCCCTTATAAAAATTCTTGGGTGAGGAGGGTTCTTTTGTAATATTTTGTGGGTTATACAATTTTTCCTCAAAATTTGGTTGGCAGATTTCGTCAAACAATTTAGTGACAAATTATGACAGCCATCAATTTGGTAGTTTGGGTGATGTAGAAAGAAGTTTGTATGCATTTGTATTACCAGAGAATATATACTGATTTATATTTTCTATGTTCCCCAAAAATAAATGTTAATACAAACCAAATTATTGCTTCACTTTATTAGTTCAATGGCTGAGAATACACTTGTAATAATAGCAACAATACACATCAAATATGGAATAAAAGAACCTAGGATGTAATCTTTGTAGGCGACCTTCGAACTGTCAATGATCAGGTGGTGGGACATAATTATATCAAAAACAATATTCCAAGAGTTGACAGTCCTGTAGAGTAAGATGATGTGCAACAATGATATACAAAGTAAATCTAGTTTGAAGATGAACCCCCATGAACTCCTTTAGTTATAGATTTCCAGAACAGGATGGATTCTACCCAGAACCAATGTCAGCTAGTGCGTGCTCTTGTACATGCTATGTCAAGTGGATTAAGCTCATAATGAATAGGGTAAGCTCATAACTCGACCATTTGATCTAGAGCTCTCCCAAAAAATATGTGAACTGTTCATCAACCCCCTAACTCGGCTTTGCTTCACCATAGGCCCATAAATTCACCCCAACAAGTCGCAACATGTGTCTCTTCTCCCCTTACAACAATGTCACGATTTTATCAAGGGAAATCGACCCCAGTCATGAGATATCACGCCCATCCTATGAAATATGCACCCAAGCTCAAATAAAACTACCCAAACTCGATTCTTTCCTCAAAGATAGAGCCCAACAAAGAAATAAGTGTCCAAACTCTCATAAATTTTCCACAGAAGGTAAGGTTTGCCTCCTTGGGTAATTGTCTCAAATTTTGGAGCAATTTGACTTCTCTCCTTTAGAAAAATTGGTCGACCTCCTCTGAAAACTCCACCAAATGCTGATGGAAACTCAAAGTATGAACTAAGATTGCGAAGAATAAATCCAATGGAGAAATCCAGAAAGATTCCTCCCTTAAACTGGCTAGGGTGCCTAGTTTCAACACTGAACCCATCAAATGCACAAGGGTTTCCACAAACCCTAGACTCTTTTCTCAAGAGATCTCAAAATTCTATTTTCCAAAATGAGTGAATGCAAGAATGAGGGGTGCCTCCTATTTTCCCCTCTTTTATTTCTTCATTGAATTAATTCCTACTCACTTTACTTTTTAATTTTCTTTTGAAGCCACTTTATTCTTGCACACTTTATAATTGTTCAGTGAATTTATTTTTCCTAAGACCCATGTATCCCTTTTTAAAGTCATTTCCTAGGTAAAATTTGAGTTCCCTAGGTAAATTTTTCGACTTAGCCTACGAGAACCAATTTAGGCTAGCAGAGTCATTCCTTATGCTTCCTAGGCCAATGAGGAAATTACAGTCCTCCCTGCCCGAGATAACTTGTCCTCAAACAACTGTAATTTAGGGTGTTGCAATATCTACTCTCCTTCCCAAGTAGCGTCCTCTATAGGTAAATTTTTCCATTTGATCAGGTACTCTTTGATGCTCTTGTTCCTTAATTTCTACTCTCTAGTCTCCAACACCTCCTTTGGAATTAGAATCAATTGCCCCTACTCATCCAATGGTGGAATCTCTGTAGAAATGACAACCTGTTGTCCCTCTGCCTTATTGAGGCATGAAACATGAAAGGCATTGTGTATCTTACACCCCTCTGGAAGCTCTAGCTCATAAGCTACTTCCTCGACTCACCTCAAAATCCCGTAGGGACCATAGAATTGTGGCTTCAATTTCTCTGTCCCTTTCATTTTCAAGGATGATTGCATGTATGGTTGCAAGAGGCAATATACCAAGTCTCCCACCTCGAAACTATTCTCCACTCTATGCTTGTCAGCGTACATATTCTGCTGATTCTATGCCATTTGCAGGTTAGCTTTGAGATTTCGCAAGATGTCCTGACTCTCCTGAATCCAATATTTGGCTTTGGGTTCCCAAATGTCCCCAAATGCTCGATCCACAAAGGTGGTGGTGTCATAACCATACAAAGGTTTGAAGGTGTCATCCTGATCGACATGCGATAAGTGGTGTTATAGAAATGTTAACCCAAGTGAAACCATTTGAGTCACGCCTTGATACATAATTTATCAAATACCCCTCAAGCCATTTGTTCAAAATTTATGTTTGCCCATCAGTCTAAGGATGATAACTGATATTAGGCATCAATTCTGTCCCTATGAGTCTGAACAACTCCTGCCAAAATCCCCCCATGAATCTGTTGTCTCGATCACTGACAATTGTCTTGGGTAGTCCATGCAACCAAAATACCTCTATGAAGAACAACTCTTCTTCTTGCGCTATAGAGTATTTGGATGATATGGAAAATAAATGGGCGAATTTAGTAAGCCTTTCAAACACCACATAGATACAATATTTCCCTTGAACCAGAGGCATCCCTATGATAAAATCCATCGAAATGCTTTCCCATTTTTGTTCAGGAATGGGAAGCGGTTGGAGAAATCCTACTGGGTGGGTATGTTCCACCTTGTTTTGTTGACATATGTGGAACTCCTGTACAAACTTAAATACATCCATCTTGAGAGCCTTCCAAGCAAACCTTTCCCGAATTTGTCTATAAGTCTTCAGGTATCCTGGATGACCTGCCAAAGGAGAAGTATGTGCTGCATGCAGAATTTTGTCTTTCAACTGGGATTTTGGTACTAAATAGATCTGATCCTTATAATATATGATGTCATCAATAACCTTGTACTTATCATCGGAGACCTAACCATCAAGTATCTCACAAGAAAACCTGTTTTTGGAGTATTCTACCAATAGAAGTAAATTCCATTCCACTGATATCTCTATGAGAGAGAGAGTAGGTATCCTCGATAGGGTGTCAACAACCACATTATTTTTTCCTTTCACATACTCAATTTTGAAATCGTAGGCTTTCATTTTACTGATCCATTTTTTTTATCGCTCACTCAACTCCTTTTTCTCCATGAGGAACCTCAAGCTATTATGATCAGTATTTACCTTGAACCTGTTCCCCACCAAGTACTGCCAGAATTTGGTCAAAGCATGCATTATGGCCAACATCGCTTTGTCATATATGGAGTAATTCCGCTCATACTCTTAGAGTTTGCGGCTCTCAAACGTTATGGGGTGACCATTTTGCATCAATATAGATCCTATACCAATTCTCGAAGTATCACACTCCAAGAAAAAGGGCTGAGTGAAATCAGGGAGTGCTAAAACATGGCATGAGCTCATCACCTGCTTCATTTTCTAGAATGTCTCATGGGCCTTCTCTATCCAAATGAAATCCACCTTTCTAGTGAGATCGGGTAGTGGAACTATCAACTGTGAGAATCCCTTAACAAATTTCCCATAGTAAGTGCAAAGACCGAGGAATCTCTTCAGTTCTGTCACATTCCTAGGAGTTGGCCACTCAATGATTTTGCTGATATTTTCTTGGTGCACATGTACCCTGTTCATCCCAATCACATGCCCCAAGTAGAGCATCTCTATCATACCAAATTCTCACTTGGATTCCTTTGCATACAACTACTGACTCTCTATAATACCAAGTACTTCATCCAGATGTCACATATGGTCCTCCCATGTTTTGCTGTATATGAGGATGTCATCAAAGAAGACCAATAAGAATTTTCTCAACTACTTATTGAACACATGATCCATGCACAACTGGAAAGTAGTAGGTTTGTTAGTTATCCTGAATGGCATGACCAAAAACTCATAACTCGCATAGTGGCATCTAAAGGTTGTCTTAGGTACGTCCTACTCTTGTACCTTGATCTGGTGATACCTTGATCAAAGATCAATCTTCGAGAAGAATTTGGCTCCCTTGAGCTCATCCATTAATTCATTGATCCTGGGTATGGGGTACCAATTCTTGATTGTGTTCTTGTTTAGGGTCTTGTAGTCAATACACATCCACATAGTACCATCCATCTTCTTGACTAAGACAACAGAAAAGGCAAATGGGCTGGAACTAGGGCAGATGTGGCCCAATTTAAGAAATTATTTAATGGATTTTTTAATCTCATCCTTGTAAACTTTAGGATGCCGATAGGAGTTTGTGATAACTGCTTGGACCCCCTTCTCTAGCTCTATGATATGCTCAAAACCTCTATCAGGTGGAATTCCAGGAGGAATGCCACCAAATACTTTATGATGTTTGCAGAGTAATACCTGTAAGTCCTCTGGAAGCTTCTCCAGATGTTTAGGTGGCTCTCTGTCAGAAATAAAACACTCTGCAACCCACTCTATATCGCCATGCCTCATAACTACCTCCATGTTGTGCGATGACACAATCTTCGGTGGGTATTGGTGCATGGTTTGTAAGACCACTTTCTTTCCATCTAACCCTATGAACTCCATTTCCATGGTTCTATGATCAATAGTGTTTCTCCCAATAGAGTAAATCCATTTAACTCCCAACACTACATTTGTGTCTGGTATGTCCACCACAAAGAAATCATCTGTCATTTAGTAGTTTCCCATGGTTATTGTGAGCTTGGGAATCCACTTGGTGCAACTCATCTGGTGGCCTCTTGGAATGACTACTGTGAACCCATCAAATTCCTCTATCTAAATTCCTCTCCTCTCGACCATGTTGCCGTTAATGAAGTTATGGGATGCTCCCCCATCGATCAATATTGTCACCTTGTGCCCTTGTAGGACACCTATGACCCTGAAGGTATGATATCTTGGAATCCTTACATCGAGGCCAAGACTGGGCCCTTAGCCCAAACCTGTGAAGACTCCTCTCCTGATGTTGGATGTCCCTGGTCCTATTCCTGCTCCACATCCTCATCCTCATCACTGTTACTATCGGAGTATACCTAAATATAATGGGCTTTTCCCATTCTATCATTCTCGGTGCATCTGTGCCCTGGTGCCCATGGCTCTTGACAGCTGAAACACAATTTTTTTTTCCTCAATTCTCTCCTAGTATATTCATCCAGTTTGGGCTTGCCAACCCAATCTCTCTGAGGTGGTTTGATGTCCTTAGTCCTCAGGGTAAAAGTGGGTTTGGGTGGAAGCCAGATTTTAGGTACTGCATCCTACATGTCCCAAGCTCTGCTGACTGCATCCTATAAAGAGGTAGGCTTGTAAGCCTTTACCCATCCTCATAGAGGCTCCATTATCCCCTCCATAAATAATATCACTAGACAAACCTTTGAAATGTCTGACACCATCACAATGACCCTCTGAAACTCAGATATATAGGCCTTTTGGATACATGTCTGTTTGAGCCGAGCCAACTCTCTGAAGTGAAGCTCAGGGTCCTCCTTGCCAAATATTTCAATGAGTCTATGTGTGAATTATAGGTAGGAGGTAACCTTGACATGTCCCAAAGTGACTAACACATGGTACCACCACTCATGGGCCTCACCATCCAGGTGAAAGGTGGCCAATTTAATGGCACCTGTCTCTGTTATCTCATGCAATTGGAAGTAAGTGTCGAGCTTCTTCACCCATGATCTAGCGGATCATTTAGAGCCCTCGTCAAAGTTGGGGATAATGACTTTCCCAATGGTATGCTGCAACTCCAAATTGTGTGTCATGGCCCTCATGGGACCTCTCTGTCAGTTTCTTCTCTTCATATTGCAAAACTTCACGAAGGACATGGATGAGTGGAAATCATCTCCTAGTCTCCTGTACTCCTCTAAATGTGCCCTGTAGGGCTCATCCTTCTCAACCTGCATCAATGGACCTATGGCCTCATTTCCCAAAAATTGAGGCATAGTGGGTATGGGGGATTTGGTGTACAAGTGGGGGCGTCTCTACATGGTAGTGTGTGAGTGGCTTCCTTCTCCATTATTTCAATCCCCATCACCATTCTGGTTTTTCTTCATTGTTCCCTCCAATGAATTCTTAGCAAATTGCCCCATGAGGTCCATCATGGCCTTTTGACCCTTGGCCAAGTCATTCAAGATATTGAAAAAATTGTTGATCCTGGTATCATCTTCTTCCCCCATAGTTCCTTTTCCCTTAGGTGTGATATATGGTGCTACCTCTCCTGTATATTCTTATCTAACCACTTCTTCTTCTTCCCACCCAGGGGGATCTGGGGTTCTTCCCCTACGTCTCCAGTAGGTAATGTTCTTCTCGTCTTATGGTCTCATAAATATGATCACAAGTGCCCCTTAGAGCCCACAACTACAGAGGAACATGCTCTGATACCATTGTAATATTCCGTGCCTGGGTTATACAATTTTTCCTCAAAATTTGGTTGACAGATTTCATCAAACAATTTAGTGACAATTTATGACAACCATCAATTTGGTAGTTTGGGTGATGTAGCAAGTAGTTTGTATGTGTTTGTATTACCAAAGAATATATATTGATTTAGATTTTCCATGTTCCCCAAAAATAAATGTTAACACAGTCCAAATTATTGATGCACTTTATTAGTTCAATGGCTGAGAATGCACTTGTAATAATAGCAACAATACACATCAAATATGGAATAAAAGAACCTGGGATGTAAGCTCTATAGGTGACCTTCAAACTATTAATGATCATGTGGTGGGACTTAATTATATCAAAAACAATATTCCAAGAGTTGACAATCCTGTAGAGTAAGATGATGTGCAACAATGATATACAGAGTAAATCTAGTCTGAAGATGAACCCCCACAGACTCCTTTAGTAATAGATTTCCAGAACAGGATGGATTCCGCCCAGAACCAATGTCAACTATTGTGTGCTCCTGTACATGCTCTGTCAAGTGGATTAATCTCAGAATGAAGAGGGTAATCTCAGAACTCAACCATCTGATCTAGAGCTCGCCCATCAAATATGTGAACCATTCATCAACCCCCTAACTCAGATTTGCTTCACCATATGCCCATAAATTAGCCCCAATAAGTCGCAACAAGTGTCTCTTCTCCCCTTACAACAATGACATGATTTTATCAAGGGAAATCAACCCTAGTCTTGAGATATCATGCCTAACCTGTGAGATATGCACCCAGGCTCAAGGAAAACTACCCAAACTCGGTTCTTTCCTCAGAGATAGCTCCTAGCAAAGAAATAAGTGTTCAAAATCTCGAAATTTTTCCGTAGAAGGTAAGGTTCGTCCCCCCTTGGGAAATTGTCTCAACTTTTGGAGCAAGTTGATTTCTCTCCTTTAGCAAACTTGGTCTCCCTCCTCTGAAAACTCCACCAAATGCTGATGGAAACTCAAAGTATGAACTAAGTCTGCGAAGAATAAATCCAATGGAGAAATCCACATTGTTTCCTCCCTTAAACTGGCTAGGGTGTCTAGTTTCAACACCGAACCCAACAAATGCACAAGGGTTTCCAAAAACCCTAGACTCTTTTCTCAAGAGCTCTCAAAATTCTATTTTCCAAAATGAGTGAATGCAAGAATGAGGGGCGCCTCCTCTTTTCCCCTCTTTTATTTGTTCATTGAATTAATTCCCACTCACTTTACTTTTTAATTTTCTTTTGAAGTTACTTTATGCTTGTACACTTTATAATTTTTAAGTGACTTTATTTTTCCTAAGATCAATGTCTCCCTTTTTCCCCTTTTCACTTTATAAATTCATTTTCTAGGAAAAAGTTGAGTTCCTTAGGTAACTTTTCCGACTTAGCCTACAAGAACCAATTTAGGCTAGCAAAACCATTCCTTATGCTTCCTAGGACAATAGGGACATTACATATTTCTTTCTCTTTCCTTTCCTGGTGTGGGTGGCTAGGGCTTGATCATCATCTGTCATCTTCTCTTCTCTTGATGCCATTCTTGCTTCTTCTTGGTTGTAATCTTCCCATAGCCTATTGAACTTAGGTAGCTTCCTTCTTGAGAATATCCCTTGAATAAATGCATCCCATGACCTTGGGAGGCCATTCAAGGTGGTAATCACCATTTCTTCTCCATTCACTGTATCATCAATGGATTCTATCTTCTCCTTGATCTGGTTCACTCTTGAGAAGTAAGAGTGGATGGTTTCTAAATTCTGCATCCTCACATTCTTTAACTGAGTTCTCAAGGTCATTCTTCAGTTGATGTTTTTTCCTTCAAACAGTTGGATTAAAGCATCCATCATTTCTTTTGGAGTGGATAATGAAGATATGTGATATATTGTTGTAGAATTGATCTCTCATGTTATTGTAAAAATACTAGAACCCTTAGATCAAATCATCCCCACCCCTACTCATACTTTAGACCATCTTGAAGACTCCATTTCCAAATTTGACCATACATCATTCTTGTTACATAACCTTCTCTTAGGAAATATGGCTAGAAATCGACCAAATCAATCAACTTGGTTGGTTCTAGATGCATTTAATGTGCTAGGTCCTACCCATGATTTAAACATAAATATATTGCTACCCAAGTTTGATCCATACAAGTTAGGCCCTAAGGCCTCTAGTAGATCACTTTATGAAATTTATCTAAGTTGTTTGATTATTTAATGCGAGGCATGAATATGTGGCATGAAAACATTCAAGAATAAACCATGTACTTGGTATTATAACCTAGTTGTTGGATCTATCACAAGTTGGGATATATTTCAAAACTATGTTTACAACTAAGCTTGGAGATGAAACAATTTTTGCTGCTTTATTCCGATAATTGTCAACAATGAATATGGAGCCAAAGGAAAGGATAAAGGAATTTGATTATAGATTCACCATTTTGTTGAATAAAATTCTTATAGCTTCAAATCCAACTGAAGATATATTGTCAGAGTTATATTCCATTGTTATCCCATTGTTTATTGCCATGTTTGTCAAGAGAGAAAGAAATGATACAATCACAATTTATTTTGAAGAATCTTGCAAAGTGGAGAAATAAATGTTGAGTTTAAAGGGAAGGGAGAGAAGAGTGCTCTTGCAAATATGAAGAAGTCCTTATTATTGACAGATCCAAATACCAAATAGAAGGACAAATATTCAAGTATGGACATATAAAATTTGTAGCAAGTGATAAAAAAAATGACAAATGACATTGTCTTTTTGAAGAAGAAAGCATGACAAGAAACTTTAGGGAAAAACAATTTCAATCCTTTTCATAAGAAGAAAATATTGATATCTAAGTCACCAAATACATTCATAATGAACAACCTGGTGAAAAGAGATGATGTAGCTATGCATAATTTCTGCCACATCCATGAGATAGACCATTCAAAGAAGCATTGTCTAGAATTCATAAATTCTATTGATCACATATTCAATGAAGGTACAAAAAAATATGTTGCAAATTAAGAGTTTGCAAAGGAAGAAGCTGAAGAAGAAAGTGAATAAAAAATGGTGCTATGGGATATACTTCCTAATTTCAAAGACAATATGAAGGATGCATAAGAATAATAAGTCATAGAAAGATTCATACCATGTAGATTGGAAAGAAATATTATCCCCTTAGAAGTAAGCAAAATGTTGCATCTATTAATCCACCTTTTTCTCCCACAATGACAAAAACAACTACTGATACTCCTTCAACACCTTCAACTAGCACTTCGTTGACTTTAGAAATGGAGTAGAACATTGTTGATGACATGAAAAATATAAAAGAAAATATATCCTTGCACAATTTATTAAGTATCAATTAGTAGTGGAAATTACTACTAAATACATTGAATAATCCTGCTATTATGAAGAAGAAAACTATAATAAATGCTACAATTGGAAAGAAGTCGAAATCACAAACCCCATATTCTCTTTTTTCCTTTGATATTTTTAACCATAATGTGCACATTTACTTGGTTGAGTCAATGGAATCATCTAATCTCATGCCATACTTTGTATTTAAAAGGATGAATGCGAACTCTGTTAAGTCTTCCATGCATATCATTCAACTCAATGAATTAAAGGTAAAACTAATGGGTGACTTGAAGGACATAATAATTAAATTTGCTTCAAATCCACACATTTACTGGGTTATAGACATTATTGTTGTATTTATTCTTGAAGCTTACGACTTTTTGTTGAACAAAAATTGATTGTAGAATTTATATGGATATTTCACAACTGACTGGTTTCATTTGTGGGTATCATGGAAGGGAATGCAAAATAAAATCATAATCAATCGAGAAAGGAACATGAATTATATGGTCACACAATTCAAGGGAATGAATAAACCTATCATATTTTTGTAAGGTGGTTTTGGAAACTATTTTCTTGCTTCACCCTCCTCATGTAATAAACAATTTGATCTCCTTCATACAACTCAAACCAATGTTTCTCACTATATTATAACATAAATAGATAATGTAAGTAGTACTAACATAGTTGTAGGAGATAAAATTTGACATTTATATTTTGATGGTTCCAACTCGTAGGAAGGGACAAGCATCAATTGTTTGCTTTTTAATCCAAGGACTAATCACACCTTAGTTTCCTATATGATTGAATTCAAATGAACCAATAATACCATCAAGTATGAGACCTTGGTATCAGGAATCAAGAAGAACCTTGATCTAAGTGTTAAATGCTTGAAGGCATTTAGGGATACATAAATATCATGAGGTAGGTTAGGAACTCTATTCATTTTAATTCCCCTCAGTTGAAAGGTTATCAAGAAGAGGTATGGAATTTGATATCTAAGTTTAAATATTTCATGTTAATTCCATTTCTTGCAGAGAGAATGCAAGTGCCAATGCAATAGCCAATGCCACTTCTCATTTAACCCCGTTAGAATATTTTTTAACTGATAAATTCTCTATTGAACTCATTTTTAGACCTTCAATATTGGATAATGTTACAACCTACAAGATGTTCAATGAAGTTAATTAGATTATTGAGTTTCTAACCAATGAGTGGATGTTTAAGGATGAAACATGGACGATGAAGATCATGAAAAATATTTGGATGAATACAAAGATGGGATGATTAACTTAAAGATATATAAGATGCTAAAACGGTAGTAATTCTTGAGAATTTATTCAATTTCCAACATCGATTCAAGAAAGATGCAAATGCCAAAATGAATAGTTCCTCTGTGTAATATGAGGTTGTTAATATTGAGACTCAAGAAAATTGTAAGACTACGAATCTATTCTCTTATTGCATTGAGGTTGAAATTTGAGCTTATATCAAGTTGTTCAAGTGATATAGATATGTATTTGCTTGGACATATCAATACTAGAAGGTTTATGCCACAAATATTATCTAGCATGTGATACCTTTGAAGCTGGATACTAAGCCCTTTTAGAATTTGTTTTGGAAGATTCATATGTAACTCGAACCACTTATACAAAATGATTTGAAATGGATTTAGACCAATGAATGGGAGCAAGAATCAATACTTGCAATATTAAATTGACAATTGGTGAAAGTCAATAAACTATGTAAGAAATGTTAATGTGAAATTCAAATAAGACAAAAATGAGAATGTGAGAGAAAAATAGGGAATTCAATATAATTTAAAACTGAATAGAGGAGAAAGATGAGGAATGGGAAGTGAAGAGCCATGGTTGTTGGCCTTTCCTCACCCCATAGTTGTCCCTATTTCTCTCATGAATTTAATTCTCAAAGGGTATTTTGGGCCAAGAGAGAATGTGGCATAGGAGTCCATGAATGCATTGTACCCGAGATTGTTGAGATGAAATACTGAGCCCCATTTGAAGTTGGTTTTCCCATATGGGTTCCAACGTAAATATTGTGTTGGTTATGTCTTGTATTGGGTTGGGATTTCTTTGTATTTGTGGTGTTCAATTTTTCATGCGAGATTGTTTCTTACTCATTGTTGGTAAATGCTTCCATTGTTTTAATGAATAATTCCATGCAAGAACACTGTTAGTTCCATTCATAATTTTGTTCTCCCACTGGAATTTAATGAATTTAAAGATCTCTGGAATGATCTTTGTCCATCCGTAGCTCATATAAAGTCAAGGGTGGATAATTTTTAATTGTTAGGATTTGTTTCTATTTCTAGTCCCTTGAAACGAAAAAATCCTTTCTCCATTCATACCGTTGGTTTTGTCTAAGTCAAATTTTTAATTGCCAAGTTGAATTCTCAACTACTTTGGTATTTTCCAATTGCCTGGGAAATTTTCAACTACCAATGACATTTTACTTGACAAGACAAACTCAAACTCCCTTGGGCATCTAAATTAATTTCTATAGTGCTTTATCTACCAAGACTATCCTCTCTCCTTGGGTAATTGAATACATTGTTGGTTGATTAATATTCATTGCTAGTCGATTCCTTCACTTACTAGTCAAATGAACTTCCTCCAGATGATTTGAATACCATTGGGTCAAAGTATTTAGTGCTATGGTATTTGAATTAATTGCTAATTCAAAACATTGTTGGGGCATTTGAGCATTCTCATATGCTGTACATCTTACTTTTGGGTGGATTTATTCTTCACCCAATTGTAATGTTTTTTTTCTTGGAACAATTCCTCATTCCTTGGGTCAATTTAGAGGGTTGTACATCCTCCCCACACACTGTATGAACTATCCAGATTGAAATTCACTTCTCATCGATTAGAATTTCCTTCGGTTGATTCGACTTCTTCCTAGTCGAATTTCTTTTGTTGAGTCGATTGTTTACCTCCATGGTCGACTTTTTTTTTTGTTCGAATTACATTACAGTATTGGTTGAATTTCATTTACTCGATCGACTTAATTCCTTTGTTGGTAGATTCCTTACCTAGTTGAATCATTCCCTGGTCGATTCGAATTTCCATGGGTTGAATTATTTCATTGTTGATCGAATTTACTAAGCCTGGTCGGATTCATTTTTCTTGGTTGAGCCACAAGTTCCTTGAAATATTTAGAAACTGCTGGATGAATTCCTAGTTTCCTAGACTATTTAGAAGTTGTTGGGAAAAATCCTACTTGCTTGGAAACACTAAGATATTGTTGGGTGGATTCCTACTTTCCCAGGAATTTTTAGATGTTGTTGGGGCATTTTCCTTAATTGTTGGTTGCCCAATTCACCCTTTAGACATTTATCTTCACCATTGGTTACCCAATTCATCGTCTGAGACTTTATCTCCACTATTGATCAACCTAGTGTTGGTCACTATAATTGCTTAATTAATTTCAAACAACCAAGTGAAACATAAATTATCAACCCAGGGAAGTCTTTTGTTTCAAAGATAGCTGCGCACTATATATGCTCAATTCCAAAAGCACTTAGTGTTGTAGTAAAGAAATCATTCTATCTAAACTTGCTGAAGTGAACTGAATCTCTGAATTGTATCACAGGAAAGAAATCTCCCTATTGCAATTCTTTATAGTTCAAATTAAGAATCCTGGATTACATTTAAAATAACATTGCAATGGGTAAGAACAACTATCTTGTAATCAGAGAACAGGACCCTTAATCTCAAACAGAGACTCAGTACTAACACTCCTTGATGAAAGTAATAATGCAGAAAACAACAAGCTCTATCTAACAGAGAACCAAGCACTTAGTTCCTTTCTGTCTAAGCAGGAACCTTGGGCCTTTCTTCTGTTTAGCACACTTGTGAGATTCAAGTCTACAGAGAACAAGGCAGTCTGATTCCTTTCTTTCTAAGCAGGGATCTCTAACCC
>JASDQU010025491.1:14824-25212 GCA_032191745.1 Picea mariana
ACCTGTCTAGAACAAGAAAACAAGAGGAACCAAAACAAGAATATCTCCTAAAGGAGAATAATGAGTACATCTCTAGAATCAAAATAATTTAAGGATTGTTGTCACAGCTACAACACCTGCTTGTAATGTAGCAAACTTTAGAAATATAGGTTAGAGGAATGATAATTAAAACAATCAAACTTGGAGTATTCACTACCTGTGTGTTGCTCCTTCGAAGTCAATGAGATCCCTCTGGATCCAAGACTTCAACAAAAGGTTCCTTTGTCCCACAATTAACCTCATGACAATGATACAAATAATATCTATACAAGTGCATAGTTGAGGGTGCTGATATGATTTCTCCAATGGCACATGGTTGATCTTTGTCCTCTGACATCTTCATGAAGGAGGTAGTCACAGTGACACCTTTTTGTATCACCCACAATAAGTATTCCTTTGAAGTCTTGTCTTTCAGAAAGTTGAAGTTGCTTGATCCATCTAGCTTATCTTCCATCATAGTTTTGTTCATCATAATTTTAGATTATTCACAACCCTTTGTCAACTAGGCTAGAAAACCTAACGGCTAGGCTAGGCTAGCACTTTTAGGTTTTGTTGGACTTACGACTGCCAAAAATAAGACTTTGAAATATAGGAGAACACTAGTGATCTGAAGAGCTCCTTCAATGAGTTGTAGAAACCTTAATACTGAAATTTCTGCAGAAATTAGCGAAACCCTAGGGCCAAAATTTCAAAATGCTTGGAATTTCAATTTTAAGCTTGCTGGAGGTGCATTGAAAGAAGCCATACACTCCTATGGTATTTTTAGACTTAATATCCAAGTGCCAAGTTCTGAAACCTCTTAGAGGGGTAGGTCGTACAAAATTTCTGGAAACCCTAAGAGGGTCGTACAGTTTTGTAGGAGAGAGAAGATGGATGAAAATTGCTTGTGCAATGGGTTCTTCAAGACCTGTTCTCTGATACCATGTTGATTTTTCAATAATCTAGGCTTAAGCATGAATTTCATTCCATTTTATCATTTTACTTAAACCATAACCAATTATGTTGCAGCAACCAAGATCACAAGAAGAAACACCATGCACAAGTACACAAGAAGTATCCTGGGAAACCCTTCTCAACAAGGGAAGAAAACCTAGCCAATCGTTTGCTATATTATTTGATAGAAATACCTTCTCCACAAAGAAAACCTAGCACACAAAAGGGTGCTCACAAACCCTATAAGACTAGCACCCAAGAGAGGAGTGCACTTTTCCCAAGTAGATGTACTTGTTGAAATTTCCAAACTCACACAAAAGATATGATTCATCAATGGGGAATGTACCTTTACTTATATTAGACTTGACCTGTCAAAAAAAGTGCCCATTGGAATAAGAGGGTCGACCTCTCTATCTCATAATATAATTAATATTAACCATATTAATTATCTTTTACATTAAGGTGGGGCTGACTTGTACCCTTTACATTACAATTAGGGTTACGGGCAGGTCTGACTCTTGAACAATATATCAAGGGATCTCATACACCCACTGGTGATAAGACATTAGGGGCACGTCCATAGGGATGTTCATATCTCTGGCTCACTACATTACATAAAAGAACCACTTCTTCACTAGTGCTCAACCACTAGGATCACACTCACCTATGCTCATCCACTCAACAGATCTTCTTTTCCACTGCATTAAACATGAGAGTCATTTGGAGTTTCTCATAAACTCTCTGCTCAGAGGAGGATAATACATCATCTTCATTTTTGTCTCATGACGATGCACCCAACGCTTTGGTATTTCATATGTTCACCTTGTGCTCAGCCACAGGCACGTTCAACTCTATAGATCTCCTTTCTCACCGCGTTACATAGAATAATCATCTGGAGTTCTTCTCAACTCTCTCTGAGGAGGCCATCTCTACGTTCTAGCTCTGTCTCAGATAGGAACCACACACCCCTCTCAGGGGCTCTCTCTCAAGTTTGTGTCTTGGAGAATGTCTCACGTAGCTACAATCATCAACAATCGTGACATCCGATCTATCTGTATCGTCCTATCGGCCATGGTGAATTATTGGTACCATGTGAAAGATGGTACCCTGGTGCTGACATCCCGATATTTTGACACGCCAGGATCACAGTTCCACTTGTCGTGATTCGCTGCTGAATAGTTTTGACATAAGTATTGTTGTAGGTAAAGTATATCCTTTGGATTGAAATAGATCTCCCCGCAACATTTTCGATGAAGAATATATATGGGATGGCTACTCTCTTAAAACAAAAATATCGATCGATTTGTTAAGTTTCAAGGATCACTCCATCCTCCTTGCGATAAATTGCTCTCTATGGATTCATAAATACTCATGTTATCTATCTGAGAGGTTGTGGTCTGACAAGATTTTCAAGTGTAACTTTCTCTCTAAATGACACAATCAGAGGGTACATGATTTGGACGTTAAAGTCATTCACCTTGGTTTTCCAAATACGCAATGGATCTTGTGTAAGATCTTATATTGCACTCCTCGGGGAAGCCACCTGGAAATGAACTCTCTAATTCATCACGCCCTTGAGTTACACCTGAAGGAAGGCCAAGATATCTATGGGACAATTCACCATTTCATATGCAATATGGTAGATTCCTTCTGATTCGTGTCCATACAAAATGTTCTTCCACTTAAAAAAATACATATAAACTATTTTGTTACCAGTTCAACAGATATTTGGAGTTCCATTTGACTTAGGTGTTTAAAAGCATCAATTTTTTTCTTAAAGTTGTAAAATTTTTAAATATGTGAAGGTTTGACAAAAGATTCGTGCTTACTTATTTTTCTCTTTCAAAGATATGAATTAAAATGTATGTAAAATGGTATATATAGATTACACCTTTGTACAAAAATATGTACACCCAAAATATGTTATAATTATTATTGATTAGATTTGCAATGTCTAATGAAGTTTTGCCTTCCTTAATGTATTGCTTCAGAGTTCCATCAGCGCCCGTCTAATTGGAAATAGACTATGTTTTGCATGATATTGAGATGGAAGGTATCTCTATGCTTGTATAAACCTCGTTTTGATATCAATATTGCAATCATTATTAATCACTAATATTAAATGTTGATTTGGATGTAGAAGTTGAGGCAATTTTGACTTACAATGAATTTGGATTTGGGGAATTTTTGTTACTTCTCTTGGCCCGTCAGTAAATGTCGGTAATCTCTTGATCATAGAATCTTCATGTCAAATATTATCGAACCAGGCAAATATCATAGAATTATTTTTCAAAGGAAATATATCTAATGTTCTAGGTTGTTCAAGAAATACTATATACCGACTATGACATTACGGTTAAGATAGAAGATGGCTCATTTTACAGTGGTAAGTATGCTATTATGTATGTAGGCCTATTGGGGTGGGGGGGAGGGGAAGTTGGAGTAAAGAATGATTCCACCATCTGTGTGAAGAGGAGATAAACGATGCAGATTCATTGTGCATGGGTAAACAACGCGACAACTACCAAGGAGTGACTGCCTACAATTTGGAAACGTGCATTATAGGAGGACACATGGTAGCTTGTGCTAATTGCAGGAAGCCCTCTACATTAGGATGGTAACCAGGTGCTATCCCCTTGCAAACCGGCCTGTGGTCATAGCACTCGGTCTTGTGACGAGGTAAAGGATTAGGCGCCAATGTTCTATGGAGTCGATGACTGGAATTTAACTATGAGCCGATGTCATAATGCTTGGTGGTGGTAGTTATTGGCACTACAACCAAGTGGTAGTGCCAAGTGGCACAGGTGTCCCCTCATACTGGGTCGAGTGTTTTCAGTAAATGCATGCATCCATTCAGAGAGTGACACATGGCCCATACATAAGACAACATGTGCCAAGGTCGATTGGTCTATTGGGGCATGTGAAAAGTCACGAATCAAGGTGACATGTGGCAACCTAGTTAGCAAGTGACACGTGGAGATTCCAAGTGACACATGGAGAATCCATATTAGCAGGTTCACATGGTAGAGTTCCATTTCACACAGGATGTTAGATGCCGGAAGTATTGAATGTATGCACAAAGTTGATGTATCAGGGGGTGGTGACCTGGTGGTGTGAAAGTGATCTAGCCATCCACTTTAGGGACAGATCTATGGATGACAGTCATATCGGACCATGAAACATTCTCAAGCTTTAGTCAGTTGTCTAAAATAATTGACAGTGAATATTAGATCGATGGCCCTCATTACATCGAGTCTCGATCATTACGTGGCTAGAAAGGTCCCACATCATAAGGATTTCATAGAAATCCCTTAAACTTAGATTAATGGTTGATATTAGACAAGCCATTAGATCGAAGACTATCATGCACATTGGATATTGGATATCGGAAAATGGAGGAGAGCTACAAAGTTGAAGTCCTAGTGGGTCGATGGCCCAATTGTCCTTGAAGAATATGGTCATCCAATTCAGTGCCAGATCAATGGACGAGAGATTCATCGAGCCTTATAACATGACCAATCCTTAAAGACAATGGGACCCAATGTGTACGTCATACCGGATCGTGGCAAACAAGTTATGGACAAAGAGGTAAAGGCCTGAGAGTCTAATATCCCAGTGACTTGGTGAACATGGGAATAAATCCGACAACTGTGATCTATCCAGGGGTGATTAAAAGATTATTGTATGTCGTAGTTATTATGTGAAAGTAATGATATCTACAGCCGATATTAAATTAAGGATGGGATCTAACAAATCTTGTGCTTCAAGGACGTAGTGTACGTTTTGGTGGAGGTTAAATCAATGGACGAGATATCTCTGAGATCCAGATCCAAAAACTACTATTCATTAAAGTGTCATTGAGTGTTTTGGTACCTTGGTGGTCCCAATGGACGTAGATTGATAGTCCATATCTAACCTAGATTGAATCCAACGACTACTGAGCCACGATGTCGAGCTTCGTGCTTTGGTGGATGTAAATTAAACCAAGGGTCAAGATTTATTCGAAGCCTAATCAAACAGATGTTGAGTTTCATGGCTCATACTCAGATCCAAGTGAACAGACAAGCGTGAAGCAAAAGGGAACTCACCCTGAATTCGTGGAGGTATGGAGCCAACTCCATGAACCCATTGTGTGGACAAAATTATCAAAGGATGAAGGACATAAATAAATATGTCTTAATCAAGTTAACTGCGATTGATATGGACATGTGAAAGTGCAATTAAAGAACATAGGCTCTAAGGTCCAAAGCAATGAATATGATCTCAGGTACAATGATGTGGAGGATGAGGCATGCTGGAGAAGTCTTCTAAAAGAACACTACAAATAAGTGGCAGGGAGGAGCAAGGAAGGAGATAAGTGTCTCCTACAGGTTGGTGCATGTAAAAAAATTCTATTGGTTAGTGCCCATAAGTTGAGTTGGAGCTCAACAAGGGTATTGGTGTCCCCTACAGGTTAGTGTCTGCAAAAGACTATTACAGATTGGTGTTTGTTGTAAGTTGGTGCTTACAAATTTTATATATATAGAAGTTTTTGTGGTTCTCTCCAATTTGGGTTTCCACGATAAATCTCTATGTATTTTGAAATGCATGATTAATTGTTCCTTATTAGGTGCTAGTAAATAGTACATTGGTAAAGAAATTGTGAAAACAAATATAATTTGGAATATTGATTCACCCCCCTATCAGTGTTCCAATAGTATCCTAGTACCCCAAACCCCTGATGTATCAGATTGGCCCCTCAATTATATCATATGTTGAATTTATGCATGGATGAATTTATAGAAACGTGCAAGATTTATTTAATTAATATTTTATTTGATATAACTATTTGATATAATCATTTGCTTGGAGTAATAAAGCTACAGGAAAAGTACAATATTGTAAGATGAAACTATATTTGTATATATAACTTACTAATTTTTATTGTTATTATACATATTAAGTCTTTATTATAACTCCTGGTAAATTATGCATGGAGCAATGTGCAGAACTTGGAGAACTATTTACTTAATATTTTATTTGATATAGTTATTCGCTGCAGTAATAAAGGTATAGGAAAAGTATAACACTGTAAGATATGATGAATTGAAGCTGGATGTATACATATATAGTTTACTAGTTTTTATTCTTATCCATATCAAGGCTTCTTATAATCGTTGGTGAATTTATGCATTGAATATTGCGCATCTAAAAGGTCTGTAAGATTCATGTATGTAATAACAAAATTTTAGGGACCAAACAATATTTCTTATAGCAGCAAATATCGGCCCAGTCTATACAAAACAACACATGCATTTCATAACATATGTAGTGAAATTAGGACTCAAACAAGTTAAAAATTCTTGTGCAAGTGCAATTTCCCCAAAACTCATTACAATGGTTGATCACAATGGATTTCACAACACTACTAGCAATAACAATGAGAATGAATGATCAACCCAGGACAAAAGTCAAGTAACTCATAGAAAGTGAACAACAGTGAATGACAGGGAATGACAGTGAACGAAAAAAACATATGAATCCTGACCCATTACATAGCATGTTGTTTTATATTTACTGTTATTGATCGAGATGTCACATCAATTGTTCTCTTTGCTCACACATTGACTGTTATATTTTCGTTGTTTGGGCATGTCTAGTTGGTTTCTTAGTTGTCTTTTGTTTCCATCAATAGTCTTCTTTTATTCCCAGGGAAACCATTGGATGTGGGAGCATCCAACGATTAACAAATTCTTGTGGAGCAGTCATTGGGATTGAACCTTCGATTTCCTTCAAGTAACCTGAACTTCATTGTGACTTCCATAACCTACCATAGACTTGTAGTTGGTCATGGTTCGATTTAGGTTCAGGCTAACTAGAAATACATCCAACTTCCTCTTCTCATCCTCCACCTTTTTGGCGCAGCGTACCTAGAACCAGAGCCTTAAATCTCTTGTCTTTAGTTGTTGGTACCAACTGGAAAGTTGATACACTTGCACCTTAAGGATGACTCTCGAATTCCCCTATGTCCTTAGGATTGAGCTCATGGTATTTGAGAGGGATATTCTTTTTGTTAGGTGCTGGTGAACATTTCCTCCTAACATCTATATCCAAGATGGCTAGTTGGATACTCCCGGATGAAGGCCTGGGTTAGGAGGGCCATCGTCTAGGATTTTCACCATCGCCATCGTCTTACAAGTTGAGTTTTCTCTATTATTTCAAATTCCTTATAAATAAACTTGACTTGAGTCAATGACAATGGATGAAGGGTTGAAAGGATTCTTTGTACATAACATAATATGAAAATATATCGGGTTCCCCATGGTTGCATGTGCATGGAACATGGTTCTTGGTTTTCTTCAGCGATAACAAATGATGTAAAAGAAAGGAGGCCATGAGGCCAACTATCTGATTGTACGTTGGAAAGTCCCCAATTGTCATTGAAATGTCAGCGTATCCATCATCGATATGCAATATATTCCCTTATACCTGTGTTTATCCTTACCTCATTTCCCGTGTGAATTTTCCTCAAGTGAGATGATGCCTATGTCAATGGGGGGAAAACGGGCAAAGTTGTCCCATCGAGAAAATGAAAGTTTAGAAACCATACATGACAGTGATGTGACAACGATGCATTGAATGCAGAAAGGTAACAACAGGTTTTCCAAGTTTACAGAATGTCAGGGAGAGTGTCGATATGCCATACATGATGGTGATGTGCACAATGGCGGGGATGCCACGTATCATGACATGTCATGCGAGGACCATGCCACGTTGATGATACATGTCGCATTGTGATGGTTTCACGTGTGATGTTGATCTAGGATATCTAAACATAAATCTGGGAGAGTTTGTTATCACATGTCAAGTCTTTGACTACCATGTGTCATTCCAATTGGTAGATTAATAGGTTTGCATGTTTTTTTGGGTGGTCAATGGTGGTAGTGCCATGTGTCCTAGGTGTCCATTCATACTGAGTCACATATTGTCGAGCCATGCAAAATATGGAAGGGTCGATCCTCCAATGGTCGATGTGACAATGTTACTAGAATATAAGATGATGTGAGCAAACCAATGGATAGTCTATAGGTGACGACACCTGGATGGATTAGGAAAGAATTTTTTGCTGACATGTACAACATGTCAGTGCACCTAGGAGGTCCATGTTTCAATAGTTGTCTATGCTACATGTCATGGTGATTTTTCAATTTAAGGGGGTGGTGCATGGTGTGAAATCAGTGCCATGTGTTGATAAAGGTGGATGTTGATGATAATGCCATGTGTGAAGCTAGGTGGCTAGTTGTAGCAACGTTGCTTGTCTGTTAGGCCAGCCAATCGGGTGTTGATGTTTGAAGGTGTAAAATAAGTATAATAGGCTTGTGGGATGGTGTGTCGGTAGCCAAGTGTCATGTCATGGTTAAGATAAGTGACAATAAAAAGATAGGGTCATGTGTTCCAAGTCCCATCTTGGCAGGGGATCAGAGCTTTTGCACTATGTGACATTAGTCGACCAATGGAAAATGTACATGTGACAACATGTAACAACCCTAGTTGAATATATGCTTAGGGATTATTAAGTAAAAATTTATTAGGTAATTAATTTTTCTAACATGTTATTAACTAAACAAAGATTGGTATAATGATATTAATTAAATATTGATTAATTAATTAAATGTTATAATTTTGATTAATTAATTACCTATTACATTCAATGACATGGGTATTACATTTAAGAGGGTTAATAAATTGAATTGTTTAATTAAAGGATTACGTATATGGAAGGGATAAGAAGCATTAAATGTAAGGATAAGAAACATTAATAATCAGATAAGACATTAACTAAGAGGATAAGACAATGAATGTGTGGATAAGGAAAGGGAGGAGAAGGAAAGGGTCGGTGAAGGGGGAATATGATGGGAGGAGGTTTGGGGAAGAAGGATTATTATTTTTCAGGGTTCTCTTGGATTTTTTGGGGGTTCTGAGTTTGAGTTCTGCAGTCGAGGGAGGATCATTACGGGGGGAACTGGTTTGCTGGGGGTTTGGGGCACGGGGGCCAGGATATCCACATGGTATCTTAGAGCTAGGAAGTTGTCCTAGCTGGCAGGGAGGAAACAAGGTTTGGGCAGAGTTGGTCAGCGCATTAGGCAATAACAAAGCAGTGGGCTGGACAACCGGGTCAACGGAGAAATTAGCATCAAGAAGAGGTAAAATTGTATTATTCTGTTAAGTAAATTTTATTCTGTTATGAAATTATTGTTCGTTGATAAATTTAACATGCGTATGTGCTGAATTAAAAGAAATTACTGAGTTTTCTGCAATCAAGTAGAAGTTACTATTTTAGTTTATGGGATTAATTGATGTTAAATTAATACGGTTATTACACATGGTATCAGAGCCCTGGTTCAAAATCTGGAGCCAAGGGCCTACCCACCTACCTAAACCCTTAAGTAGATATAAATTTGGAGCCAAGGGCCTACCCACCTACCCAAACCCTTAAGTAGATATAAATCTGGGCCAAGCTTCAGCTCTACCTAAGCTCCACTTAACCTGCAAGCCAAGCACATAAATTTTTAAAACAAATATAAAAAAAAGATNTGCATATAAATGAAAAAAAAAAAATGGAGTAAGCTCTATCTGCATCAGCATGCATGAGCCAAATGATACAACAAAAACTGCAAGAGGTGATAACCACAGCAGAAAAATGGTTACAACAGTAGTCTACATAATCCTCATTATCCAAATGCGTTCTTTAGCATGAGAAACATCAACTTTCCTATGAAACCATTCATACCAGGCCTACAATAAATAATAAATAGTAAATAGTAAATAAAGTTTTTCTTCGCCCTAATTACAGTAATATAAAAAAAAACTTGATTAATTACAGTAATTCCTGCTTGTCAAATACGATTTTCATGACTTGAAATACAGAGACATCTGAATTCTTGCTTGAGGCTTGATCAGTAGAAGTCTCGTTCAGTAACTGAAGTTGAAGGCCTTCAGAATTCATCAATGCACTTGGGGTTTGGTTACTGGTGGTAACTTTTTGTGGTAGTGAACCCAGCGTCTCATCTGGAATCAATTCTGAAGGACATTCAAGTGCCGAATTTATCAATGCACTTGGGTGTTGGTTACTGATGATAATTGTTTGTGGTGGTGAATCCAGTGTCTCATTTGGTATGTCTTTTGAATAGATTTCAATTGAGGATTCCATCACGTTACAATAAACATGTTGTAAGGACGTCGAGTCCTCCACCATCTCTTCGTTCGCCACCCATATGGTATCTTCAGAACTGAAAATTTCGGGCGCGAAGAACACTCCTTTATTTTTAGGTGAAATGGGGCTATTCTCTACTTCCTCTGTGCAAACTGAAATGCCCTCAGGTGGATTGAGCATTTCCTCCTCCTCCATCTCGCTTGGAAACGGATATAAAAGAAAA
>JASDQU010025493.1:17427-41684 GCA_032191745.1 Picea mariana
ACATAACCTTCCTATTATTTTAGGGAGGTTTATCAAATACCATAAACCACCTATCCATATAGTTTTCTTTCATTGGTTGGAATGTTTACTAGTCCATGGAAAGACGCAATTTTCTCTAACCATGGGATTGGTTGGTTCCAGGGTCAATAAAAAATTGAACAATCATCTCTTCAAGTATATGCATTTTTTTTACCTCTCCCTTATGTTGTTTGAATAATATACTCGCATCATAGCCCTATATTCATATATATCATATAATTTTCCAACAACGGTGTCAAGCGAAGTGGCCAGTGAAAGATGAGATGGATCTCTTATGTCCTTATGCTCACCAATTAGGTTTCTAAGTTCAGCTAAACATTGAATAATGTATGTGCATAGATCTTGTGTAGATGGTTGAGACTTTGGGTTTGGGTTCAAATCATGGTTTGATTCCATACTAGTTGAATAAATACTACATTTAGGTAATATAATTTTTTTTTACAAATTAGGTAAATTTGTATAATTTAACACCCATAAAATTGAGATTTGGAATAAAACCTACCTTGATATGAGAGCTTCTCTATCAAAAATGTCGAGCATTGAATCAACAACAAAACATGCTCGTGGTTGAGGAAAATATGGAAAAAACGTGGTAAGGGTTGAAGAAAATAATGGAAAAATGGGTAATGATTTCTTTTTAATTTTTATAGATAAAGAAACATGCACACATTTTTGATGTGTATATGTTATTTTACATGAATAAAAATCACATGGATTCAATGTGTCCACGAGGCAATTAACTACATGGTGCTTAGACAAAGGCAGAAGTTATTTAAAGAGTAATGAGTGTACATTCTTAGAGTGCATGCATGTTCTTGAAGTTCACAAGTAATGCATGTTCCCATTAGAATGAATTTGGGAACCAACTTCGTGCACCCACCCATTTATTTTTGTTGTAAGCCAATGTTTCAACTTTATCCCGCCTCTAATTATAAGATTGAAAGATCTATCAATCCTCAAATTAAAATACCAAGTGCAACAAGATATGAGAAACCTTGAGTTGCTTTCAAAGGGCAGGTAAATATTTTCATAGTACTTACTCATGTAACATTGTAACAATGTTCATGAATAATTATAATTAAAAAAATGTATTTTTTTAGGTCACTTGTTTCAAAGTTATGAAAATGACCAAAAACTCATTGCATATTGTAGTCTACTATTGCCTAGATTTTTGTTTTTTTAAATATTTTCCTTGTGATTCATTACTTTTAAAAATCTAAGAAATATCTATACAAACTTTGGTTTCAATTTCAAATTTTAAAAATGCAAGAAAAATCTAAAGATTAAATTGTAAAGCATTTTGTATTTCTTAGTTTTAAAAAACACTAATCATTATTTTTTTATATCAAACATAATATATGTTTGACAAACTTAGTACATATAAAAAGAATATGAAAGTCTAATCTTTGTACTTTATCAACCAATAAACTATAATAGTTTGTCACCTTCTTCAACCTATGTTTTGTAATATTATTAATATCACCAAATTATATTTTATAAAAAAGAAATGAATTAATATATATTCCTTAATTTACATATTAGACAATGTCCTTAAAATATATAAAATATTAAAAATATTAAATATTAAAAATAGTAATCTCTGTAATACTCACCTTCATAAACATCAAGATAATATAAATAGTTTAATAAATTGAAAATAATTTAAGATAATATTAACTGGATTTTTACAAGACATTTATCACAAATTCATATATTATATAATAAACATTTTTTTAGTTTTCAATATATCTATTTTTTTTTTTAATGTTCAATATATCTACTGCCTATTAATAAAATGTTTTGATTTATATTATCAATTAAATTAAATTAAATTAATCTAAAAAATTATTATTATTTAATCACTATTTCATTAATAAATACATTAATATAAATATCTTATTTTTTATCAATTAAATAAAATAAAACAAACATAATATAATCTTTAAAAAAACTAATTACCCTACAGCGATTATCTCACTTATTAATACATTAATACACAACTATTAAACAACCGAGGATATATAAATTGTACCTACTATTTAAAATACTTTCAGATTTATATATAATAATAACAATCAACCCTTATATGTGTAAAAATAGAAATAGCCCTCAACTTAATTAATCATTTATTAATTAAACACCTATCAACTTTAATGCACTTCTTTGGCGCAGTTGCTCCACTACTCCCGAACTCCACCGCAATTTGGGACATCCTCTGGCATCAAGCTCTTTCAACGACATACAATGTTGGATGCCTTCCACCTCTTCTAAGTCGGAACACCCTTCAATTATTACTCCTTGAAGCTTTGTGAGCTGCCGCAATCCCCATATGCTTTTCAACTTCACACATCCACTTGCTTGCAACCACCTCAAAGATACCAATGTTTCCATACCTGGCAACTCCTCCAATTTGCTGCATTCCCTAACATCCAGCGATCCAAGTTCTGCAAGACCATCCATGTTACCTATTTTCGTCAAATTATGACAAGACCATATGCGTAAATTTAAGAGTGTATTTGGCAATGTTCCAACCTCCACCAAATTGCTGCACCATTGTATATCAATATTTATGCACTCAAGCGTGCTTATATTTCCTAGTGTTTCTCTTGACATGGTTAAATTAGTACAATTCTCCAACCTAAGATATTCGAGTTTAATTAATCTACAAAAGGAATCTGGCAGCCTCTCCAAAGCGGAGCACTCATGTGGTGGAGGTTGGTTAAATTACCAAAGTACTCCGGCAGCCTCTCCAAAGCGTAGCACCTAATCAGTTTGATGTGGTGGAGGTTGGTTAAATTACCAAAGCACTCCGGCAGGGACTTCATTTTTGAGCAGTCTTTTAACACCAGGCTCTTTAACGACTGAAGAAAACAAAATTCTGCTGGAAATTTTGTGAGCGGGACGGAATGAGTTTCAAAATAATTTTCACGAACCATATGAATGATATAACGAATTTTAATCCGTTCTAGGTGCTTCAGCTGTCCTATAGACTTTGGAATTTTCTTGAGCGGAGCGCCTGCAAAATGTTTACACTGTAAGAAAAATACAAATGGGTGATCATTTTCATCAAAAGACAACCCTAAGAACATTTTATAGACCCTGTGCTACAATATCAATAGCTAATAAACACAAAGTTTAATTCAACAAATCCTAATTTACCTGAGATTCGTTTTCCCACAATGTTTTTAATTTCTTCCCTTGCACTTGTAAAACCCTTAAAATTCTTAAATTGTTCCAGCGCAGCCACATGAGATGTGGAAACTGCACCTTTGTCAAAATGCGTTCCAAGAGAACGTTTTTAGTATCAAGAAGTTGCAAGTTGCTCATACAAATACCAGTACCATGAAAAGGATCCTCCATGTCGTTCCTGGTCCAACTCCAAAGACGACGCGGCAATCCTGAAGCTTTGGCAATCTCTCTTCCCATGTCTCTGAGGTGATCGTGCATTTTTGTCTTTTTTTACTATTCACCTCTACAAGACATCTGTCCTGTATATTTCGAAACCCACACAAACCATTATCCCATACTCTTACAGCCATATCCCTGTCTTCCCCAATGAAAAAACAGGCAATATCTAAGAATATCTGTTTTTCCTCCCTCTCCAGTGCGTCATAACTTATTTGAAGTTTTTGCTTTATCTCATTGGGAAGTATGCGTCCAAGTCTATTCAACTGGTCTTCCCAGTAAGATGTGTCTTTTCCATTAAGAAGTGCCCCAATCACCTTTAATGATAAAGGCAATCCACCACAGGCTTCTAGGAACTTATTTACCAAAGATTCAAATTCTCTGGGTGGATATGACTGGTTGAAGGAATGCAAAAAGAAGAGGTTAGGTTATATATTGATGACTCTTCCACTCCTGAGCTTATGAGAACATCTTTGTTCCTCGATGTAATCACTATTAAGCTATCAGGGTGGAGAACAGTTGGATGAGGCAAAAGTACATAAACCTGATCCACATGATCTACATCATTTATAATTACTAAGGCGTTAGTAGATGAAAGACGCATCCTGAGCATCCCTATACCTTCATCAACACTGTTTACTGGATCATCCCAGCCAGTCAAACTCTTAAGAAGTATTCTTTGTAACGAATTTAAAGAACCTTTACCTGCATTATCTCTGACATCAGACAAAAAACAGGATATACTTTGGCCAACGTCGTCTTTCCGACACCACCTAACCCGACGATCCCAAAGATCCGAGGTTTTCCTCTCGGCTGTTGCTGGAATAAAACTGAATTTTCAAAATCTTTCACCTTATCCTCCAAACCGGTTGGATATTTAGCAACGTCCAAGGCTGGTTTTTTCACCTTTTTTAACACCCATTCAACTATCTTATCAACCAGCGCGCCCTCATCTCTAGTTATTCAAAAGAAAAAGAAAAAATAGAACTAATGAGAACAAAAAGCCTATGTATATATTGTGTAAAACAAGGTTACATGGTAACAAATATTTACCAAAGTTTGAATACATAAAAACAATGCAGAAGTTTGAATACATGAAAACAATGTAAGAGAGTAATATATTGTTAATGGTATGTACAATTACATTCAAAAAATAAAATGAAAATGTTATTTAAATAAATTTGTAGTAAGGATATGAAATTTGTAGATTATTTGATATTTTGTATTGAATAAATGTGGATATGAAAAAATGAAGGGGAAAAAAACCGCACCAAAAAGTAAAACTACCACAATTTGACAGGTAAATCAAAATTATTTATAGAAACAAAAGGAAGAAAAGAGCAACGCCACCTTTTAATAAGGTCTTTGTAAAACTATCGTATTTTGACAAGGAGATAAAAATATTTATAAAAACAAAAGAGAAAAAAAAACAACGCCACCTTTGAATAAGATCTTCAATGTGGTATCGATGAAAGATACAGTGATTGCGGATATGGGTTAGCAAGATATGAAACGGTTTAACTTATATTCATGATACCATTAGGCACTACTAGTTTGAACTCAAACTCACCTGGAGAATATGCATGTTACAAAGGGTTTGCTTGTTCAACTATGAAATTCAGACTAAGTCACAAATTTTAGGTTAAACCATTATTTAGAGGATTCCAATGATATTTTAGTCAGTAAATTTGGTTGAATATATATTTTTTTAAAATTTATGATTTAAATTAAAAATAAGTTGTTTAATTTTAGTTAGTCTATTAATTTGGTTGAATATATAAATTTTAAAATTTATTGTTTAAATTAAAAAGTTGTTTAATTTTAGTATGTGAATTTGATTAAAAATATAAATTTTAAAATTTATTATTCAAATTAAAAAAAAATTGTTTTATTTTATTATAATGTTTTTATAAAATTAATTATATAAAAAATTAAAATTAAGGAATTCAAAATTTTAGATTAATTTAAAATTATTATTTCATCGTACATAACAAAAATTTGGATCATGATGGAACTCTTTTTATTTTTATTTTTAAAATTCATTTATGCAACCAAAAATAAAAATTCATATTAAAGAAAAACAAATCCACCCTTGACCCAGAAAAAACCAAAACTAAATTTGTGTACTCTCCTCAATTAATTGCGATTAATAAGAATATGCTTTGACCTGTTCATTCTCAGGTCCACATCATATTCCAAACGCCCATATCATATTTTGTAAACTTCAATATATGTCAATAGACAGACTAACCTCCCGTCAGTTCCCAGAAAACAAAATCCCCGTCAATAGATGGAAGGTTGAGTGGGAATTTAGATCACGCGGAAACAGAGACTATTACGTGGTCCAATCCGAAATGTTAGGTCCTTGGACTGTGGTCATATGATGCCAAGCCCTAAAAAAAAGAGTTCCTGGTAGCATAGTAGCACAAAATACAGAACTTGGTGAAAAATTAGTGTCCAAAGCTTTTTGTTCTCTTATGAAGATTTATCATAATAAAAAAGAGAGGAAATTTTGCCGCTGTAAAAATAATTTCAAAAAATAGAAAAGATGAGCTATCGAGGGCAGTACTTGACCTCTCTCTAACTTGATCTTGAACTTGGCCTTTAAGTTGGCGGCTCGCTTACTCTTACGGTGAGAAAGCAACCAACAACCTTCATTAGGCCAGCAGGTTATTAGTATGGGACTCTCTTGATCGATACTTCATGGTAGCAAGGGAGGATGGTTTCCGTAACACTTTTCTTTCTTTCTCGAGAAGTAAGAGCGTGAGTCACCAAATAAATGACTATGAATTTCAACAAATTTTTACTAATTGAAAAAGGTCATTGGATAAAACAAAGAGAGAGGGAGAGATTTTTTATGGTTTGAGATAAATGTTCCATGAATAGATGAGAGAATGCCTTACCTTAGGCTGTCTTTGAATGAACCTCTCGGTGGCTTGAAGAAGAGTTGTGTTGTCAACTCCAGAGCTTTGGCAAATATTCGACGAGCTAGGCCATTCTTCTGCTCTTGCAAAGTTTTCATAAGATGCTCTGTCTCAATTATTTGATGTTTACTCTCTTTCACCACTTTCGGAGTTGATACCACCGCTTGCCGCACCATCTCTGTAAACTCTTGTTGTGTGATCTAATACCATAATACCACTCGCAACACATGGAAAAAAAAATTTAAGAAACCATATTTTGAACAATTACAAGAATTTTATATTAAACGCAGCAACTGTGACAAATCTTTATAATTCTCAAAATGTATCTATAAAGATGGTCAATCTTAGCCATAAATATTTTCAGAAAAATAATATTCAAAGATTTTATATATTTTGTACAAAAAATTGGAGGAATTTCAAGTAGGCTAATTGCGTAGTACATAAATTGTTTCCGCAAATCCTTTTAGGAAAAAGTAGGTGGATTGTAAATATTAATCATGCATATTTGCAGGAAAACGTCCAAAATTTCAAAGAATTTCTATTATTTTATATAATATTTTGGAAATTTTTAAGCAGCTAATTTCATAGTATAGAAATGTGTTTCCCCAAAATTTTTTCGGGAAACATAGGTGGTTTGTGAACCTTAAATCATAAATATTTGCAGAAACTTTTCCTAAATTTTCAAAGATTTTATATATTTTATAAAAAACTTTGGATATTTTTCCAGCAAACTAATTTCGTAATAAAGAAATTTATTCCCCTAAATCATTATTGAAAAAAATGAAAAAAATAGGCAAACACTAATCCTGAAATGCACTCATTATTTAATTAAAAATAAAATGTATTCTCCGCTCTCCTTTTCTGGACAAATGAAGGAAGAGATAGCTAGAAACTTACCCTTCCATTTCCTCCCGAGGCTTGGCACTTAATAATTCCACCGCCATATTTTTTGGTTTCTGTTTTTGGCTTGATTTCTCTAGAAAGAAAAGACCTCCTTCTGCAAACGAGGAATCGCTGGATGAAACCCTGGTCGTGGGATGAGGAATCTGCCTGGAACGTAAAAAAAGACGGGTTTGCTTGTTCCACGATGAAATTCAGATCTCAATTAAGTTACTTGGGTATCCACGCAGTAAATGAACATCAACCACTTACTCAAATCCACATTAAGGAAATGATGACGATAAAAACACATTTTTTCATTTTAATTGTTGGATGAGAACTAGCTAATGTCAGACTGAAAATATTTCATTGCACACAAACAATCAGGGTTGTCAACATGCCTTTGGTATCATGATCAGCATTAATTTTTCAGTTCTCAATACGCATCATCCAAAACAATGAAGGAAAGTACATAGGAACCACAAATTGATTGATTTGCGGTCCCAGCACCAACTACTAAATCAGTGCTTTCTAGAAAGAAACAGAGAAATATCATAAAGAGAGTATCAAGTATACCGTTTTCAGAAGCATATTGTGGTGTGAAGTTTTGTCATCCCAGACTAATAGAAGAACGCGAACACCGTCTTGAGATTTAAATTTTAGAAGTTCCCCCAGGTTCAGATCTCCTCCTAGTGGCAATGGCCTTGTGGGTTCCCTCACAAGCTTTACTTTATGATATATGGACCATCCAGTAATGTAGACCAAATGATGTGCTTCTAGTATAGCATGGCAGATCTCTTCCCAACATTTTCCATGTTCAAACACCTTTCCACCATCCAATCAAATCTCAAGAAGTAAGCCATCAACAACATGAGCATCCTGATAAACGGAAACCATCCCACCTTTACGAAGAGGAAAATAAGTATTGGGAACCCCACCACCATCTTTGCGCAAGGCTTCAGTTTCTGCTGGACGGAACTGAATTGATAGCCTCAAAGCAGAATCGGGCTTAGGAGGCTTACCATAGGAATTAAGCACCTGAAACCAGCCCTCGATCTTGTCGCCATTCAAAACTTTCTGCACATGGATCACCACAGTTCCTATGAGCTCAGCCCCAAAAACATCATTGTCCTTAATAGCGAACTCCACATTCGACGCATAATGAGCCAGGTCAACATGAAAATGCTCATTCCAGTCAGGATCTTGGCTGTTGTTTATGATACGGTTTTGCGCAACAGTTGCCCCTCCAACTTGGATCGAAACATAAGGATCACTGGTGATAATCTTATGATGACGATGATGGTCCCTCTGTCTCCTCTGGATTTTCACTGAACATGTCTGAAACAATGTGAAGCATTGCCTTAGTTTCTCTGATGCCATATCCATGTGGGGCAAAGCCTTAGCCTCATAAATCCAGACTTCCAAACTACCATGCAGAAGAACAACTTTTTGAGATGGGCTTGTATTTAAGGGTGCATCATCCATCTTCTCAGATCCATTCAATTGCCCAGAATCATCCATTTCAATTGAATACAAAACACTAAAACCCAAATGAAAAAAGAAACCTTAAACCAATCCCATAACTGCAAATGCTCAATGATGGTAGATTCCTCCTGGTGGGAATGTTCTCAAACTGACCCAGAACCAAACATTTCAATGGAAACTCAAAAAAATGAAACCCAGTAGCGAAAAAAAGATCTCGCTGACTTACACGGCCACCCTATCGGGAGTGAACCCTCCGGTTGCGGCATTGTATTCAAAGTGGCAGAAATAGTCTTCGGAGCCGACGCTATCCAGTTTGGTGTTGTTCTTGAAAGTATGCACACTGCATTTTCCCTCAATTGTATAGGCGCTCTGCTCATGGAAATGATCCGAAAGGAAGAGCTCATTTGTGCCTTGGAATTGGCGGCGAGCTCCTATAGATTTCTCCGGTGGATAATACCCCCGCACACAGACCTTCACAAAGTTTCTCGGCAATCAACTTCTATCTTCTGCACCCTAGCTATGTACGGTGGCTTCTGGGCATCCTCGGGAGTTGGCACGCATCACAGTCCCCGACTAAAGAAGCTATCTTTCAAGCTATGTACGGTGGCTTCTGGGCATCTGCACGCATCACGGCCTGCAAGAGGTTACTTCGAAGTAATGAGACCGTATGTCCACATTTATGAACCGCCGTCAGCTCGACAATAAGACTTTCATTTGAATAGCCAATGTGATCTTGCCAAAAATAATTTTAAATAATGGAAATAAATAAAATTAAATTATTGCTAAAGTGTGACATTAGAACACCATATAAATTTTTGGTCAATGGGTGGATTAATATGTAGTCAATGAGCAACTCATCACTATATACCAGCCTATCGACAGGTATAATAAAATAATACAATAAACGGAGAGGAGTTTGAGTTTTCACCTGTTACACGCTTCGAGCTCAATACCACTTATAGCTGCAACTCTAGAAAGGGAATTTCTCCAGTTTTCAATCGTGCTGGAGTCGTACCGCAACTTCTCTTTATCATTTTGAGGGTCATAGTCAGTCTTCTTTTCGAGTTCCTCCAGGGCTTCAGCGTAACTTCTCTTTTTGTCCCCGGTCTCCAGGGTTTCAGCATAACTTTTCTTTTTGCCCAGGGTTCGCCGAAGCTCACTGGGCTTCACGTTGTAGAACACTGGAATTATGGGCACCTTTGAGTCCAACATCTGGACCAGCTCATCCAAACACCACTTTGAATCAGCATAGACCGAAGAAAAAATGGCCACATGAACGTAGGCCGATCGAATGGCGTCATCAATCTGATGAGTGAAATAATCTCCCCGTTGCAATTCAGGCTGGTCCAGAAAGACTCTCAGTCCATATGAAGGAAGGTGCCAATAGAGATGGCTGGCAAAAGTTTTCTTTACATCAGGACCACGATGGCTTATAAACACATCGTGGCAGGAATTAGCAGCAGTGGAGGTGGAGCAAATAGCGGAGGAGGATTTAGCCATTTCTGACTGGAAAATAGAAATGGAGGTGATGTGAAGGATGTTCAATGCTACCGAAGAATCAGCTAGGTGTCTAAGAAGAGAAAAAATTTTAGGAATAATTGCAATGAAAGATGCCAATTGTCTGCAGAGAAATTTACACACACTAAACCCTTGATCGATCTATATTCCCACCGGCCAATACAAAAAAATGAGCACTCACTCTATGACTCAGGTATGAACATTTCGACGCGTTTTCACCGGAATCAAGAAGAGCTGTGGGTCTAGGTGAAGTGATTTTGGTGTACAACTTCGGTGAAGTGATTATGGTGTACAACTTGACACCATCAAAATGACTGAGAAGAGAAGATGTACACATGGTGGAGCCCGGACAGCTGAAGTTTAACCTTTCATCTGTGCTACAAAGAAAAAATCATCTGTGTGTCTGGGTGAAGTGAATATGGTGTACAACTTGCCACCATCCAAGTAATTGAAAAGATGTATTTTACCTTTCATCTATGCCCAACAACAAAATATGAAGTGGTCCTCGCACATGTAATGAGGACAAAAATATCAAGTGGTAGTCGCACTCGTCCTAGAGGACGAGATGCTCTACTGCGTCGGTCGATGAAAATAGAAGTGGAAAAAATGTGGGATTGGACCAATGTGGTAGTTTAAAAGATAATTTTTTAGTATTTTAGGAATTTTTCAATATATTGAATTTATTTAACATTCAAAAATAGATTTTAAATGAGAAAAAATAATGATTTAATGTAAATTTATGTTACAGGATTTTTTTTGAGTTGTCCACCCACAACAAATTTTTCCAACACATTTTTTATTTTTGGTTTTTCTTAGATTTTTATATCTTTCCATCTATCATTATGCTTTAGAGATTTTCTCTCTTTGTGTGTTGGGTTATTATCTTTTTCACCTTACTTTTACTTTCATACTATTTGATATGAAACTTAAATTCTCTACCCACCACTAAATTTTCCATCACTCTTTTTACTTTTATTTTTTATCTTTCCATCTATCATTATGCTTGAGCACTTTTCTTTTTCTCTTTTGTGTGTTTTTGTGTGTGTGGAGTTATTCTCTTTTTTGTTTATATGTTTCCTTCCACATCCCTACTTCAACACCATGGGCTTCCCTTACTCTTACGATAAAGTCTCATGACAATCAAAAAGTATATTGACTTTCAATCTTTCAAAAAACTCCCATGTTTAATATATAAATCTATATCTTTGTTATTTAAATATTTTTAAATATATGTTAGTTGAAAAACATAAAATATTTTATTTTATAATAATTTGTAAAAACTTTTTTAATAAATTTATATTTTTGTTATTTAAGTATTTTTAAATATATATTATTAAAAAAAATATATATTTTATTTTATAATAATTTGTAAAAACTTATATTTTGGATCTTCAAAATTACCACTATACGTTTTTAAAATAAGTTTGTTTATATTTAACTAAAAAAATTTATTAGGTAGTAAGTTTTTTAATTTGTATTTTTTAATAATTAATGTTTATATGCATGTATTTGTGTTGATTATTAAAATTTTGGGTTGTTGTGCTTCGGGTGACTAGGAAGATAGTACTTCTTAATTCCTTGCTTCATTAATTGGTGTAAGCTTTTAATAATAAATGTTGAGCCACATGAATTTTTGCTAATTAATAGAATTTTGGGATGGTGTGTTTTGGACCATGAAAAAGGAAGCTCCTCTCTACTCTTTCATCATTGTGTTCAGTGTCACCAATTTCAAAAATGTTTTTGACAATAAGTTGGTTGTGTTGTTCATGAGTGTTGTGAAAGGAATTACAGTTCATCATCGTTCTCTTCCTCTCCCAGAGTGATCAATTTCCTCATCTAGATTTTATCATCTTTGAGGCTGAAAATCCCACCAAACCCAAGGGTAACCATTATGGGAGCCCATTATTACTAAACTTGATGTTTGTATCAATTTTAGTGTCAAATTATAATTACCACACCATCCATCCAATATCACTCTTAATGGACATTGATAATATAATAGATATTCATCCCAAGTTAATACTTGGTTCAAACTAATTAGGGGTTCGAACCACAACATATGTAGAAAAAGTGACTACCCTTGCGTCCAACTACATTGCTTCTTTGACCTTCTTGTCAGTGTCTTGATTATTTTCCTTACAAATATGATAAAATTTTATATTTTGAAGACCCTATGCAAGATCCTTAGCTCTAGGAATAATTGATCTCAAAGAAATGTCTCTAGAAGCAAATGATCCTTCCAACCATGACACTACCAACTTGGAGTCACCATATATCATAAAGTCCCAAACATTATGTTGAAATGCCAAAGAATCATTATAAATGTTGCATGGATGTCAGCATAGTTATTTGATCATTTGCCAATCCCACCTCTAAATGAGGAAGCTTTGTTTTTATCTAGAACTATAACTCTCCCAACTCCACACTTGTGTAAGTTGCCAAGTGATTGAGTCTTAAAGAAAAGACTATATTTTATCATGGCATGATTCTTATTGATCAAATCCCACATGACAATCATTAACATAGAATGAAATTTGATCCTAACAACCTGATTATATAGCCACAAATCAAGTACCTCCTAGACAAATTCATCTTTCCTCCTCTACTAACACACACACACACACACACACACACACACACATATATATATATGATTTACAATATATTTTAATGATATAATATAAAATTATGATGTTTATATTCTATTTTTTTTCTTTTTTAAATTAAAATATAAAAATAAAAAATTAATTAATTGATTGTAATTTTTTTTTAAAAACCATTCATATCATTTGTGAGTAGATTTAAAAAATTGTAAATTAAAAGTATTCTTGGAGGCAGGTCAAAGCGAAAAAGCAAGGTGATTTTGGGAAAGAAAGCATGCATGAGGAAAGCGACAGCTAGAAGGAAGAACAACACGTACACATGCAGAGAAGACCTAACGACGGTAGGGTTAGGGTTTTGGTAATGTATTGTAACGGTTGAAGACCCAAAAACATATAAATATAGATACCAAAGTAGTATAAGGGGTTGGCTTTTTGTGTTATTGTTGTTATTTTGGGTTCGGTTTTGATAAGAGAGACTAGTGTCATTACAAAGGGAAGTATTGTAGCGGTGATTATGTAATACTTTGTTGTACGATCTAGTTTGTTTAAGTTGTTGAGCTAGAGAAGACGAAGGATGGTAGATCTTGAGGGTTAGATCGCAAGTTGTGGAGCCTGGTGCGATCTAGTCCTCCTCATATAGATCTTACCCGACCAAGAAGAGTTGTAAGCGCGCGACGCAGTAGATGCGGAAATACAATAATAAAAGAGCCAAGAGCCAGATCTTTGTGGACATAGCCCAGGAGGGGGTGAACCACGGTAACATCTATTTTGTGTGATGAATGCATGCGTATCTTTATTGTCTTCAGTAGTTATTATCATGTTCAATGAATGAGTTGTTACATTTCCTACTTAATCGTCAATAACATTATATTGCATTTACAAGTTATAGTAATGGTTCAATATATACAACTCTCATATCTCACATTCAATCCTAGGCTGTAAACACATGAGGCTTACATCCACCCATTAAAGCTATCTTGGGTGAGACTGCGCAACACATTCTTTGTGTTGTGTTGCCTTCTGGTTTACTAGGAGGGTCGATAGTTTTAGAGGCTTTGTTGGAAACGCGAACAGACATGAATCCTGGGTCTCTACGAACTCGAACAGAGTAGGAAAAAGTAACCAGCAAATGGTCCCATTGTCGTTGGTAGGAACATGAGAGGATTGAGTAGATGAGATAGGTTGAGCAAGAAAAGAGTAAAGAAAAGAAGAAAGCAATGAACCATTATAAGGGGATGTTGAGAACGTGGAATCCCACTGTTGGAGCTACCTTTTACAAATGGTTGAAATATAATTATTGCAATCAAAAAATTTACCCTAACAATAGTCCTAAATTATCATAGTCCTAACCACTGTGCAAGTCTATCACTTTTCTTTACCTCATGCTTTCACGCTTCGGGAGTTACAAGTTGCAAGGTTTCCAAACTATGATACGTGAAGTCGCGAGACGGTTCCAAAAGTCACCCAAGTCAGTGTCATGGGTAAATCTTTTAAACCATAGTCAAACACTGTCGGGGTTTCACGACTCGGCAATTGCTCTTCCAAAGAACTATACCTTCATAGACCCGAGTCGAGAAGTCGTGATATTCTTTAAACATGGATTAATTAAGCACTTAATGCAGATTGCAATTTTCAAACTAAATCGCATCATCGCGATTTCGGGTTTTGGGCGCTCAAAGGGAAGGGGTGTTTTCTCCCGATATGGCGAACGCTGAAAAAGGAGATTAAAGACTAAAACAAGGCTAATTAAAAGAGATAAGCCAGATCAATAAATGCATTAATACAATTTTAACACGCACCATCTAGGGGGTAAATTTAAATGTTTTTGCACTGATTTGTGCAAGGACCCACCATAAAATTATGGCATTTATTTGAAATACGGCAAAGTGACAGGTAAGGATATTGCTTTTACTGCTAAATCTTTCTTTACAAATGATTTGACCGTTCTGTTCACAAGGACACCGAGGTTTTAAATGGTTAAGATAAAGAGTTCTTTCTTTCATTATTTCAAATTTCATTTATGTTTTGTGCAAAGAAGTTTTTTCATTAGGCTAACTTCTGTCTGTATCTACATTTTTACTACAAGAGAGCTAAGTACAGAGTCCTCTATCATGGCTCCATAAAAAGAATTCAAGGCGATTGTTGAGAGTTCAGGTCAGGGCACATATACCGTTTTCGATACTTCACCCTGAAGTATTGATACTGTCAAAACCTGGTCATACATCTCCGACATTCTTCAGTCTGAATTGGTGGATTGCTTAGACAATTCCAGCGGTAACAGGAAGGACGATTTGGCCACCAAATACAAAATTGTCATTCAAGCGGAGATGCACAAAATAGCAGCAAGGCCACGACTCCTTCCCTATTATGATATGATCAGATGGGTGCTAGACCATGTGGACATCCCGACCAAGACTATTATCAGCGAGAAGAATGTGATGATTGGGACTTTTTGACCAGAACATTTGCAGGCAATGTATCAACTGTCACCCACGCCGAACTTCGCGTACAATGTCGAGTTTTCGGAATATTTCAAGCGGAAGGAATGCCAACAATATGGAAGAAACTTGTCTGATCTGATCAAAGATTGGGTCTCACACCCCGCAAAATTCAGGATGAATGGTAACGAAGTTTATTCAATCTTTTCCTTAGAACCACAATTCAGGTATGTAGCAATGATGACCTGTAGGTTGTACGGGATGGAGGACACCTCACACTTTTACCTCCCGTGGGTGCCTCTGATTCACACAGACGTTGAAGGTTTTTCCTTCAACTGGGCCAAACTATTGTCAGACAGTCTAACCAGTCAGACTACTCAATATCGAGCACAAAAGGTGAATGGGAAAGCCGCCTCATTTTTCATGTCCACCTACATCATGGACGTTGTTTGTTTCATGATGCCTTTCCCTCTAATGAGCTGGAGCTGGACTTCATCTAATGCTGAGCCTATCCATGTCTATCACTCAAAACTTTGGGAGGATAAGGCCACAAAATTCATATACGATATTTTCAATTGGGTAATGGTACCGATGCATGTCTCCATCTTCGGTAACCCACTGCCCAGGGTTTCAGATAGCATCGCCACCAACTTGAGTAGTGTGGCTGACTGGTATGTAGAAGTAGAATTTTCATACATCAAGTTTTTGGTGCCTCTGTGCCCCCGTATGCTCTACCATTATTTATGTCGAATAGGTTGGTATGTCGTGAAATCACCAGGCAAACCATGATCAATGGCATAAGCAAAGAGCTTAAGGGTTTTTCGAAGAAGGTATGGCCACCCTTCCCCATTCATTTGAATACATATTCTTTATTAGATTTTGGACACGCAAAAGACGAGGCAACAACCTTAGAAGATATTAAATTGGTCCATATTGAGTTCAAGAAACACGACCCACATAAGGTCATGGCTAATCACATGGCGAGATGTGGCCTAAAAAGATATGAACATGAGAATTCACCTCATGATGACATCTTTCGAGGAGCGAGATCTTATGCCGAGGTCCTAAGTTGGTTTCAAACCCTGTCGCCCGAGGAGATGGTCAATTTCTTCAAATTTCAGGAACATCGACAAAGCTGCCTTCCCCTAGCCTTACAGTGTAAAAATCCACCGACCATAGATGTACATCAAACAGAAGCCAAGGGCTCCAAAGATTCAGAACCTGGCCAGGAGGAGAATCAGGAAAAGAAAAAGCAAACCAGGGGCCTAAAATAGGAAGCCGAGACCCCCAACCCTTCAAGCAAGCCAACCTCGGAGGTTACCCTGGGGAAATCATCCAAGCAAATCAGTAGTCCCATCACTTTTGTCACTCCCCTGCAGTCCACGAAGGGGACCCCTGGCGAGGGATGGATTTTCGGCGAAGAATTAATGCCCATTACTGTAGAAGAATTTCCTCTGAATGAATTTTTCTTCGATAAGAAGAGAAAGGCCATTGTGAAGTAAGAGATTTACCAAGAAGTAGGCACGATAGCCAAAAAATTCAAAATCCTAGCCGATGGGAAAGCCATGAAAAAGGGGGAATTCACAACTCAGATAGCAGGGACATTGGGGGCTTTTGCTACAGCCAACCAATACTCTGTCGGATCCCTAAAAGAACAATTAACGCAAAAGAACCACTTGATCAAAAATTTGGAGGCTAAGCTAGCTACAACAGAAGCTACTATCAGAGATCAAGTGAACATAGGTCTAGAGCTAGTCAAACCAGCCGATCAAAAATAAATCGAGCGGCTCAAATCCGATCTCGAACAAACACAGCTATTGGCCTAGACCAGTCAGTCACATATAAGACAACAAGAAGAATTGATAGGGAAGTTACAGGCAAAATTAAATTTCGTCGAGAGTCGGGTGATAGATATTGGGATATTCCAATCCCAAGCTATTGAAATCCAAAAAAGAGTGTTAGCAGCTCAACAAGATTTACTTGCTAAAGTGGAAACCATTCAAAACCACTATCAGAACATTGATCGAGTGATGGAAGACATCTCTTTGAGAGAAAGAGAAGTTGGGGCGACTCAGGTCGCTTTCCAAGAGGTTGTCATAGCCACGACGAAAAAGGAAATTGGCAGTAGTTCCAAGCTCTCCATCCCAAAGAAAACTAGAGGTAACATCTTGCTGAAGGCATGGGAGTGAAACATATTAGAGAGCAGAGAATGAGCTAAAGAGGTAAGAAACTCTTGTGAAGAAACCTTCAGCTTGATAGATGAAATTTTGTTGAGTCTCGATAATGGAAGCGGCGCTAGGACATTGGGCCAAATTGATATAGACAAGCATCTGCTCAATATCAAGGAGAACAAGGAAAAAGAGTGGGCTGAAATATCACAGATCAGCCAGACTGACATAGTCCAAGTGGATAAATGGTTGATAAAACCAAGTATACAGTTATGTTCCATCAGTGCCGAAGATCGACAAGTGGGAGGAAGGTTGCAACAGTTAGCAAAGGATTGTTACACTTTTGAGGCAAACCACCAAGCGAACCTTCCAGGTTGATAGCCTAGTTGGTAGAGAGGTGTGTCACTTACACCAAGCAGGAAAAAGGACAGGTTTTCGATACCAAATCATGACATGTGTCTGCCTGTTCTATTTTTAGAACCCGAAGAGTAAAGAAAGGAAGGTGCTCCACCCACATGAAAGATGACAAAGGAAAATAAGCAAAACACTTGAACTTCCCATTTTGTAACTGAAAATTTTGGGAACGATTGAAATTCAAATGTTCAGAAGTTTGTATAAATAGGAATTTTGAAGAAAAAAAACAAGGCTGGACCTTTTTGGCTGATTGTAATAGAGACTTTTTCATTTGAAAATTAATACAAAGCAATCCAAAGATTCCTAACTCTGTCAAGACTGAGTTATGAGTTTGTTTCCTCTGTTATCTTATATTCAATTTCATTTCGCATATATATGTCTGATGAATGCTTCACTGCAATTTAGTATAACCTCTACCATGGTGATCAACTTTTAGACGTCTAATTGTTTGCAGTTTTTCCTTTGTATCGGCTATCAGCAGGTACAAGACCTGTGAATTTTTTAGATCTTTATATTTTATGCTCCGTCAGATTTCTTCTTGTCTTTTTCTTCGTCTATTTACAGGGTGAGATTATCCCTTGATAGGAGCCTCGCATTATAGACAACTTAATGTTTTCTCACATTTCTCACATGATTTATTAAAAAGTTAACTCAGTTACAGGAAAAGGCCTTTGGTTTGCATTCTATTTCTGATCTCGGATTCAAGAGTACTCTTTATACGATCCAAAAATTGAGGCAGCATCCTAAACCTTGAACTTTCCTTTAACTTTCCTTGTTTCTCTATGACTGTTCCCGTTGCCAGACAACCCAATAATGAACTCGACTTGTTGGATCAAACCACCATCGCTTTGAACCTTTTCAACACCATACTTAAAACATCCACCACCCGGGTAGAACTAGAACGTTCATGGGCCGCCATTGAATGGGATATAAGCATCCAGGAACTTTTGGAAGTGAGATAGAGGCAACTTAGAAATCAACATTAACTTCCTTTCCCGAAGGTTGATCCTCCCCCTTTTTATCTTTCACACCACTTTCGGATGCCTAGACCCTGTACTTTCTAGCCTTAAGTATAGACTCTGGAACAACATCTTTCTGGCGCCATTGCCGGGGACCAAAGTTACAAAACCTTTTTCCCTGGGAGAATGACATTTTTAGTTCCTACCCTTTGATAGTGAACAAAGGGTGAACACATTGTTAAGGATAAACTTTCATCATTCACTTGGCAACTCCACATTTAAGTAAGCTGGCTTCTGGGCGAAGGAACACTAGACAAAACTCAGATGGTAAATAGACCATGCCCGTTTCCGATCCTGAAAAAATACTGAAAACAAAAGGTTCCCTTAAGACGAACACCGCCATCTACCAGCTTAAGTACCCACATCCCAAGGCTAAGAGTTCTTTTGAACCTTCAACTTCGCACAATTTCCCCCCTGAAACCATCAACCCAACTTTAGCTCTCCCTGAAGTTAAAAGTGAAATCAGTCCGACAACCTCTGACGTACATAAAGGTGAAAATCCCGCAGTAAATTTATCAATGATCGATGTCCCACCGACCCTTTAGTTATATTTCACGACCCCGCCTAGTCTCGAAGAGTATACCATATACTCAAATTCCACGCCCGTGGGTTCCCCTGATTACATCTCTTGTAAATCTGAGGAACCAAGCCCTCGCATCCCTTTTCACCTTTCTTCAGTTTTCTCGTCTCTCGAAGAAGCTAAGGATTCACTTTTAGTGTTCCAGAACCCTCTTTATAATGCACCGTTTTCCTATCCTATAGTACCGATGGCGGCTCCAGGAGGAGGAGGTGGAGGGGTTTTAGGAGGGGGTGGTGGAGGGGCTCCAGGAGGAGGAGTGGGGGGCCAAGGGCCACCCCGCCTCCTAGAGTTTTTGCTAAAGTAGCTGCAAGATATGCACCTCTGGTCCTACCTATCCGTCTTCACGACCTTCCTGAAAACTACATGAAAAACTTACCTAAATTTACAGGGGAAGGGGACTTGATGGCGACCGAACATATAAATTTCTTTGATCAGTTCGCAGATATCCTAGGTCTCGAACATGAAGATGTATACTCAAGGTTGTTCATCCAGACTTTCGAAGGACAGGTACGAACCTTGTTTCAAAGTCTACCCGCAGGTTCGATATTATCCTATGATGCCCTAGAAGACTCTTTTCTTAGACAATGGGGCGAAAGGAAAGACCATTTGTATTATTTGACCGAGTTTGGGTCTTTAAAGAAAAAAAATTCAGAAACCGTTATGGAATTCATTCAAAGATTTAACAAGTTATATAATAAGATCCCAGTCGAAGTTAAACCATCCCATCCTGCAGCCAAGGTAACCTTTGCGGGAGCCTTTGAACCTGATTTCGTGCTTCTTTTGAGAGAAAGGAGAGGGGCTACCCTGACCCGAATGCAAGATGATGTTGTAGAGATCGAATCTAACATGATGGCTTCTGGAAAATTGAAAACAAAGGTAGAAATGGGAAACTGAGAAACCAAACGTTTTAGGGAACACACGGGACCCTCAGGGCCTAGTAGATCCTCAGATGATAAAATCAATGATATGGCTAGGATAATCAAAGAGTTATCAAATAAGATTTCCAGAATGGAACGAGATCAATCCAAGGTAGATCCTTTCATGAAGAGGGAATTCAGAAGAAACCCCAATCCTCAAAATCAACAAAGACAGATTAAAAATGAAGACCAGAAAATTCAAACTCCTTTAAAAAATGAAAATTTTATAGGAGCAAACGACCTGCAAGATTTTGAGGACCTGGATGAAGATGTGAAAAATTTGGGTGACGATTGCACACAACCTTACTTAACTAAAGAAGACTACGAGAAGTCCTTAATCACACTACAAACGTCAAATAAAGACGTTGACATAAACAACACTGATGTTTTTGTTGATAAAAAAATAGTCGATTCTATAATGGTTGAGGTCCAACCTAGGTACAACCTGAGGCCTTAAAACAAACCTACATCGACTCCTCAACCCAAGAAATTCTCCCCAGAGGAGAAATATGCGAACCCGTCCCAAAAGAGACTGAGATACCTACTAGCAAAGTAAGAGAGGCAGATTCGTTGAATCCCAAAGTAAAGGAGGTTGAGACCCAAGCGAAAGAAACTAAGATAGCTGAAACACATATACCAGTAGATAAACTCACGGGAAATAAATCAACACAAACAAATAAGTTAGAAAAGAAGGATTCCGAGGTTTCAACTAGAGAAATGGACAAAGGTAGTGGAGGTTGCATCTTTGAAAATGAGATAAATAAGATCAAAATACCAATCCCCCTGGTCAAATTAGCAAAAAATCCTGTGTATCGAAAGCAAATAACCAAAATGATAGGTTTTTCAGATCTAGAAAGTCACTCTGACATGATAAACTTGGAATATGATAAGCCTAATATCACTTTTGGTCCACATTTCGAGGGTGCCAGAGACAGCATCGCCCCCTTCTATATTACCCTGAATGTGCATGATCAACTGTTGCATAACTGCATACTGGACTCTGGGGCCTCGCATAATGTGATGCCCAAGTCTATTATGGACAGACTAGGCCTCGAGATCACCAGGCCTTATGGAGATCTCTACTCTTTCGATTCAAGAAGAGTTAAGTGCATGGGTATGATAAAATATTTAGTAGTCACCCTTGCACAAGTCCCGGTGAAAAGCGTCCTGATGGATGTAGTCATCGCCGATATACCTCTGAAGTATGGTTTATTGCTATCTAGGTCATGGGGAGCCAAACTTGGGGGGTCTCTTCAACTAGACATGACCTACGCCGTGATTCCTATGTTTGGTGGACAATTTACTCGACTCTATATTGAAACGAGGCTAGCATACACAGTAAGTGACCCACAGAATCCTAACAATTTTTCTGTTTATGTTGCTGATCAAGATCTAGGAAATTGTGTTTTGTCTTTTGGTGATGGTGTAAATAGTTGTACAGAAGAGAATTACATAGATGAAAATGAATAAGGAAAGATAGACAAAAATTTGTGTAGCACTGGAATTTGGAAAATGTTTTTTGATGGTACCATGTCATATGAAGGAGCAAGTGCAGGAGTACTGTTTGTAGCACCTGAAAATGAATTTGTTATTCCTTTCTCTTACAGGCTTCAGTGGAATATAGACTGTACCAATAACGTATGTGAGTATGAGGCCTTAGTCTTAGGATTAGAAGCTGCCAGGAAGCTGAACATAAAGAACCTGGAAGTATATGGAGATGCAGAGTTGATAGTGAAGCAGATAAACCAACAATACCAAGCCAAACACCTAAGATTGATATCTTACATGAATTGCGCCTGGGATTTAATGGAAAAATTATTTTCATCGGTAAATGTTCATTTCATCCCACGCGCCGAAAACCTGCAAGATGATTCATTAGCCAAAGCAGCTTCAACTTTCGTACCCCCTACCGCTTTCAAATTAAAATACCACATAGAGGTAAGGCACATACCATCCATACCAAATAACATACAACACTGGCAAGTCTTCGAGGATGACGAACATATCAGAAAGTTCCTGGAAATGGTGGGTGATTTCTCCGAAACCCACATTGACCAGGAGAACCAAAATGATCATGCCTGGATCATGAAAGAGGGGGAGGAGCCTCAGGGGTTTCGAGAGAAAATTGCTAATCATCGCATGTTGGTTTTAAAGAACAATTAGATTCTGAAGGTACTAATCCCCTTGGAGAGACTCTTCGACCAAAATGATATGCCCTTAAAATCTTCTTTGCAACCCCAACTAGAAGAGGTTGAAGACTACGACATAGGGACCAAATAGGAGTCTAGGATAGTAAAAATATCAAAATACCTTCCTCCCGAGGTAAAAAGCAAGTATAAAGACTTACTCGGGCAATACAAAGACATTTTCTCTTGGTCATATGAAGAGCTGAGAACCTATGACACCACTGTGATTGAACATAAGATACCCCTGAAGCCTGGTGTCAAACCCTTTAGACAAAAACTTAGACAAATCAATCCTATTTTATTTCCCGTGGTCGAAAGGGAAGTAAAAAAGCTCCTGGATGCAAAAATAATCATACCACTAAGATACTCCGATTGTGTAGCAAACCTGGTCCCGGTTAGAAAGAAAAGTGGGGAAATTAGACTGTGTGTTGATTTTAGAAATCTAAATAAGTACTCCCTCAAAGACAATTACCCTCTACCCAAAATGGATCAAATTTTAGAAAAAGTAGTTGGGGCAAATAGGATGTCGATGATCGACCATTTTTTCGGGTACAATCAAATTGCCGTCAACGAACACGATAAAGAAAAAACAAGGGGTACATTTATGTATGACAAGATTCCTTTTGGTTTAATGAATGCAGGTGCTACTTTCCAACGTGCTATGGATATCGCTTTAATTGGAAAAAGGGACAAATTTGTGGTTATCTATCTTGATGATCTAATCGTCTTTTCTAAATCTGATGAAGATCATCTGATACATCTCAAGTAGACGTTTGAGAAATGTCACAGGTTTGGTTTGTATTTAAACCCCAAAAAGTCTCACTTTGCTATGCAAGAAGGTAAACTCTTGGGCCATATTGTGTCTCGAGATGGAATTAAAATAGATCCTAAAAGAGTTGAGGCTATAGACACAATAAATATCCCTAGGAATGTAAAAGAGATTTAGTCATTCTTAGGAAAAATAATTTTTTTGAGGAGATTTATCCCAAACTTTGCTGAAATCGTGAAGTTGATCACAGATATGCTAAGGAAAAATAGTGAAGTGAAATGGATAGCAGAAGCCAAAGCATCATTTGCACGCATCAAGAAGGTTATAAGAGAGGCACCCATACTGGAAAGCCCTGATTATCTAAAGGATTTTCTTATTTTCTCATTCGCCTCTGAAAACACACTTGCCACGGTACTCCTCCAGAAAAATGAAGAAGGTTTCGAGCAACCGATAGCCTTTTTTAGCAAAAGTCTTAGAGACGTCGAACTCAGATATGATATAATGGAAAAACAAGCATATGCTATGGTGAAGGCGTTAAAGGATTTCAGAACCTACGTGTTGCATTCCAAGGTAATTATGTACGTACCCACCAACTCCATAAAAGAAATTTTGGTTCAGTCCAACAGTGATGGCAAAAGAGGACGGTGGCTTGCCAAAATTTAAGAATTTGATCTGGAGATAAAACCAACGAGACTAGTAAAGGGACAAGGTTTGGCTAAACTCTTAGCTGAATCAATTTCAGAGCCCTCGGAATAAATGGCCTACAGGGATGTGAAGAGTGTGTGGACATGAACGAGCTCAATGAACAAACAACTGGAATCAGAATCGAAGAGAAGTTTTCTTCATCAGATTGGTACAAAGACATAGTGTCCTACCTGCTGACCTTGGAGTGCCCGAGTGACTTATCCCCATA
>JASDQU010025494.1:16960-29917 GCA_032191745.1 Picea mariana
TTGGAGTGTTTTAAAGTGTGTTGGTGTGAAATCCTCCAAAGCCCAAAGTCTCGAAGTCTCAGAGGTCGAAGTAATTTGGCATGCTCACATCACCTAGGGTTACGTGGGCCCATATTATGCATGACACATGTCAACCTGATTCATGATTTTCAAATACCTTTTGTACCAATTGGAAATCGATGCGTGTCACTTATCGATTGGGCCACGTGTCATCTCCATATTTTTGTCACGTGTCACCCCCTGGTGCCTAGTTTCGAATGAGACCTTGGAAGTTCAAAAATTCATCATTCAGGGGAATTGGAGTATGTTGTTTTAATAACCTTCGAAGTCTGAATCTCTGGAGCACCAGAGTAACAATACTTCGGAAAGCCTCTCTAGAAGTTTGCTAGTTTGGAATTCGGGATAATTATGGTGAAATGTTGTAAGAACCTCTGAATCCCAAAGTTCCAAAGCTCTGAAGTACTGGAGCTCCGAATAACACCTTGTGGCTAAGCGCTTGGTCCTAGCCCATGGTCTTATGAGGTTTCCATCGAAGTAAAGGGGATATCCACTAAAATTTTGAGTCTAAGGTAACAAGGGGCTTAGATAAAAATGCTTGCAGGTTTTGTTTTGTATAGAACTGCCCCTAAAGAATTAAAAAGGACCTATGTACTTTATGAGAGTCTCTAACATAGGTCCAAGAGATAATTCATCCTTGAAGAAGAAGAAAAATTGTACAGGGATTACCTCATAGAAAGGAAAATTTTCAAACATCCATAACGTTCGACTCAAGACCCAGAACTGAGCACGGAAGTAGGTGTTGGAAAGGTCTTGAAAAGTAGAGTAAAACTACTCACCCAGAAAACTGACCTGGGAAAGAAATTTTTAGGAAAATTATAAGAAATAATTCTGATGCATTATGGAAACACAATTGGGCATAATTTCTAGAATTTGTTAAATCAATCAGCCTAACAAGTTTTGTTGGCTACACATTTTGTAGAGTTAACAGTTGTTAGATCAAAACAAAATCATCACAAATTGCAGAGGGATGGAAGATACACAGGGGGATTACAACCAGGTAGATGAGATTAGAGGGATGGATGTCCATGTGGATATTGAAGGTACAAAATCAAATCGACATGGAGAAGGAAAGAAAGAATGCATGAACATGGTAGAGACCATTAAAAATTTGAAAAAGGATGTCCAAAGTTATAAAGATGATAATGAAAGGGTAATGAAATCCAAAGAGCAGTAGGATGACTTGAACATAAAGTTAATGTGGAKATTGGATAAAATATAAAAGAATATGGATAAGGAGAATGGCTCAATTAAATCATCAAGTCACGGGTCTCCTGATGAGAAAGGAGGAACAACAAGTGTTAGCAGACATCACCATCACTCTGCAAGGAATTCCAATAGGAGATCATCGTGCAGGTCAAGTCCATCCCTTGTCAAAAAGCATAAGAAGAGGGCTAGGGTGGATGATCTACAAGGATAAATGAACAAAATCAAACCTCCTACATTTTATGGTGAGAACAAGAAGGATGAAGATGCAGAGACATGGTTGGTAGGCATGAGAAAGTATTTTCAATTACATAATTACTCTTCACATGCAGAAGGAAGAATTTGCATCTATCAAATCAAGGGAAAGGAATCCATGTGGTGGGATCAATTACTATAGGTGTAACATATTAAGGAGAAACATGTTACCTGGAAGGAATTCAAGAAGTATTTTCGAAAGAAATACTTGACTAAGAGATACTATGACAAGAAAATGAAGGAGTTATTTGAACTCAAACTTGGGAGTATTACCATAGATTAATAGGAAAGAAGGTTTTTAGAACTACTAAAGTATGTTTCTTTCATCAAGGATGAGACAATTAATATTCATAGGTATTTGAGTGGATTTCCATCATTCATCAGTGACAAGATACAATATGATGATCCCAAAACATTGGAGGAGACCATAAGGCGAGCTAAATGTCTATATGATCATCATAAAGGAAGGTCAAATTTCAAAAAATATTGGGAAGACAAGAAGAAATACCAAATGGAACAACGAAAGAACGGAACTAATCCACCATTCTTTAGAAATAATCCTCAGGTACATCTAGCTTCTAGAGAACCCAGAGTAATTGAGACAGGGGGGCAAAGACCAAGACAACCACTTATTCAATGTTGGGGTTGTAAGGGAGGTCATATTTATAAATGTTGTCTCCACAAAGGTGAAAAGGTGAGGACTATTCACAATGTACATCAATATGAAACAATGGAGGACATGGGAAGAAGTGTACATGGGATCTATGCATCCCTAGACAATAAGCAAGCATATTTTCAGTCACATATGATTGATGTGAAAGTTATGATCAACATCCAAATAATTTTTATTTTAATTGATTCATGAGCTAGTCATAGTTATATAGATCCTAATATGGTGGAAATATTTCATTTGCCAAGAAGCAAGCATGGAAAATCTTGGTTGGTGAAGTTGGCTACAAAATCCAAAATAAAAGTTATTGAGATGGTTAAGTCATGTCCAATGGACATGAATGGATTGAGCACCGGGGAAGATTTGAACATATTTCCTTTAGGTTTCTATGACCGTCTAATTGGTATGTATTGGTTGGACCAACACCATGCTATCCTATATTGTTATAAGAATGAATTCACTTGCTGGGATAGAGAAGGGAACCTAAGGACATTACAAGGAATTCCCAAGGAAATAACTGTCAGAGAAATATCAACATTGTAGCTGAAGAAATGTTATAGGAAAGAGTGTCAAATATTTTCAGCTCTTATGGAAGAGACACCTAAATAAAAGGTGTCAAATATTGAATATTATTTAGTCCTAAAGGAGTTTGATGGTGTATTTAAAGAAATATAGGGATTACCCCCTAAAAGAGACACTGATTTCTTCATCAATCTGATGCTTGGAGTAGCTCCAGTATCCAAGACCCCCTACAGGATGAGTACACTAGAACTGAAGGAGTTGCAAATGAAACTTGAAGAGATTTTGAAGAAGGGGTATATATGCCCAAGTGTGTCACCTTGGGGTGCCCTAGTATTATTTATGAACAATAAGGATGGAACATTGAGACTTTGCATGGATTTCAGTCAACTGAACGAGGTAACTATGAAGAATAAGTATCCTTTGCTAAGGATCGATGACCTCTTTGATTAGTTGAAGAATGCAAAAATATTCTCCAAGATTGATCTCAGGTCAGGTTATCATCAGGTAAGAATTAAATGCAACAATTGTCTTCATGAGTTTAATGAATGGTATTTTCAAAAAATACTTAGATAACTTTGTCATTATATTTTTAGATGGCATTCTTATATATTCCAATTTGGAGGAAGAGCATGAAAAAAACTTGAGGATGGTATTACAAGTATTAAGATATAATCAATTGTATTTCAAATTGAGCAAGTCTTCATTTTATCATAAGCAAATCCATTATCTGGGACATATCAACTCAGAAGAAGGGATAGTAGTGGATCCAGAAAATATTGAGTCCATTAGAGGATGGTCAACACCTAAAAATGTGACAAAGGTCAGATCATTCATGAGCCTTGTGGGATACTATAAAATATTTATTGAAGGATTCTCAAAGATTACACACCCAATCACTTCCTTGCAAAATAAAGGAGTGAATTTTCAGTGGACAATGGAATTTGAAAATATTTTCCAACACTTGAAGCATTTATTAACCAACACTCCAATACTAAGGATCGTTTATCCAAATGAAGAATTCATTGTATGCATTGATTCATGTAAATAAGGACTTGGTGGAGTCCTCAGTCAAAATGGATATGTTGTATGTTATGAATCAACGAAGTTGAAGGAGCATGAAAGGCACTATGATACACATGATTTGGAGTTGGCAGTCATAGTGCATGCCTTGAATATGTGGAGGCACTAGCTCATGGGGAAAAGTTTCGAGTTGAGAACATACCATAATGGTCTGAAATATTTATTTTAAAAATGATCTCTAAATTCCAAACAATGCAGGTCGTTATAATTTATTCATGAATATGAAATAATATCAAAGGGAAAGAGAAAAAGGTAGTTGATGCAATTAGCATAAGGGTGCATGAGTTCAATGCTACAACCATCATCATGTACCAATCATATTTGAAGGAAAAAATATTGGAGGCTGCAAAATCATATTTTCAATACATGGAAATAGTAACAAAATTACAACGAGGTATTTTGCAGAAGAAAGTTGAAGACTACAAGATGGGAAATGATGAAATTCTCGTGTACAGAGGAAGAATTTATGTACTGAATTCCTAGGAATTGAAGAGTATGATATTGAAATAAATGCATAATGTACCTTATACTGGGCATCCAGGGTATCAGAAAACTATTGGAGCTTTCAAGAGCCAATATTATTAGCCAAGCATGAAGAAGGAAGTTGTTGAGTATATTGCCAAATGTTTTGAGTGTCAAAATGTCAAGGCTAAGAATAGACACCTAGATGGTTTGCTACAACCATTACCCATTCCTGAGTGGAAATGAGAAGTTGTAACAATGGATTTCAACACCAAACTTCCCAGAAAAAACAAGTACCATGATTTTTTCATGGTAGTGGTGGATAAGCTTACCAAAGCTGCCCATTTTATTATCGTAAATCTCACTCACAAGGAAACCAACGTTGTTGAGATTTATATGAGAGAATTTTCTTGGCTACATGGTATACCCAAGACAATTTTTTCTAACAGAGATCCAAAATATACATCCAACTTTTGGAAAGGATTATTTAAAGGACTTTTAAAAATTTTGAATTTTAGCACAACTTATCATCCAGAATATGATGGACAAGCAGAGAGGGTGAATCAAGTGATTGATGATATGTTGAGGATGTATTGGATGGATAAAGCATAAAAATGGGAAGGCTACCTACACTTGGTAGAGTTTGAATATAACAATGGGTAACAAGAATCTCCAAAGATGAGCCCATTTGAGGCACTTTATGGCAGAAGATCCAACACACCTGTAAGTTGGGACAACCTAGTATATAGAGCAGTGGTTGGGAAAAAATTACTCAAGGAAATGGAAGAGAAGATGTCAAAAATAAAATATAATTTAAAGGCTTCCCAATACAGGAAGAAAATATATGTTAATAAGGGAAGATGTCACAAGGAATTTAAAGTGGGTGACCATGTATTCTTGAAAGTGAAGGACAACCAAATTTCCCTAAATTTGGGAAATTTTTCAAAGTTGGCAGCTCATTATTGTGGGCCATTTGAAATCCTAGATAGGATTGGGCCTGTAGCATATATTCTTTCATTACCTGCATCAATGTCTATTCCTAATGTATTCCATGTATTGTTGCTCAAAAAGTATATACTTGATGCTAATCATGTTATTGATTAGAATGTGATTTAGGTGGAGCAAGAAGGCGCTTTTCTAGTGCATCTAGTGTGCATATTGGACCAAAAGATCAAGTAGCTCCGGAATCGGGCCATAGATATAGTAAAGGTCCAATGAACCTAGTACAGTCCTGAGGATGCAACTTGGGAGCATGAGAATGCTATGCGGGCATAATACCTGCATATTTTTGAAGGTTTTTGAAATTTTGGTGGTAAATGTGTATATATATTGCCTTGAGGACAATGCATAAATAAGGGGAGGGGGATTTAACACACCAATACCGAGCCCCAGTTTTAAAAGTAAATATGTTTTATATGATGGTGAGCCAGGTTATTATAGGAGAGAAGGCTTATGTGATTATTAGGTCAGAGAGCCTAGATGCTAAAGGCCAATGATCTTGTTTTTGTATATATAAACACTCATATCATTAATAAAATACATTGTTGCATGTAGACAAACCACCATAAAGAGTATGAGGGACTAAACTCCACTAGGAAGGGAAAGGGAGGGTGATAAGAGCATAGGAAAGGGGCTAATCTAGATGGATTATCTCCAAGGGAATATTATAATATAATTCCTAAAATACTAAGGTATGGATAAAACTCATGTTATCCTAAGTTCCTATGTGAAGGGTAGTTAATTACAAGTGGAGAGGAATGAGTTCCTTGAGGGCCATGTGTCATTAAGGGTGCATGCAGTTATATGTGGGGAGAATTAGTCCATTTTCACCATTCTTCCCATTCTTTCCATTCACGATACAACAGTCTACCATCGATTCACTCTTTTTCCTCCATCRTTTGACCTCTGCATCATGAAATCACTTATAGAGTTGTACKTGGTACCCCCTGTCATGGGTAGCATACTTGTACCTTACCTGAGACAATATTGTTCCATACCCATGCCAGTATTGTTCCTTAATCAAATTTTTTTGTTGCCTTCATCTAAACATGTACTTGGTTGACTTAAGAGATCGATTGAAGAGGYGGGTTGTCAGGCCCATGGACTGAAGACGAGGGTTGTTAGGCCTATTAGAAAATCTCTCAAGGTGAGAGAATTGTTAAGAATTAATTTCCTAAGTGAGCCCAATTGCAGCTATAGTGCTATAAGACTTCATGTTCATCTTGTTGCTAAAGCCCTGGAAGGGAATTGGGAAGCCGAAGGAATGTTGAGAATAGAAGGGGAACACTTCCTTCGGTGGGACAAGCATGTGGGGAATGAGAGACTGTAGGATGTTAGTTTCAGTTGTCACCTAGGAAGAAATACGTCCTATTGTCTATGTAGCTTATGCCTGGTTATAAATCCCTTTACCCAGGTAGAGTTTAGTCCCAGCTCAGGGTTGACCCACTGCTAATAGTTCTGAGCATCATGGTAGAAGGATGGGAGGATCGTGGAAGGTATGTACATAGTTGGTGGTCTTATATCAAATATAAGTATCAATTGTGTGTTAATTTATATGTTGTGTATTTATACATGCATTTATTTTTATGGGTTTGTCTTGTGTATGATGCATGAGTATTCCTATTGTTATTTTGTATGAAGTTCTGTAATTGCAGAATATATTTGGCTGTTAAAATTTATCTATATATATATACAGTTGGAATGGAAATTTTTATGTGGCATAGCCCATCAGTCTAAGGGTGGGGATTCTAGACCATGTAGTTCCTCATTATTGAGGAGATATGGCTTTGTGAAGTTGGAGGACCCTCAAGAATATTCTATAGGCTTCAGTCAAGACTCAAAGTGGTTGCAACAAGGGATTAATTATTGAAAGATTAATTGTTGAGAATGATTGTTGAAAGATTAATTATTTATCAAAAGATATCAATTAATTATTGTGGGGATAATTCATTATTGATATTGGTTTACCCTTAAGCAAAGTTGCATGTCAAGGTAAAGTGTCAGTAAACAAAAGATAATTAATTATTGGATGGATAATCAATTATTACAGGGAAAATTAAAGTGGGATTAAACATAATATAACAGGTTGCATGTGACTTGCATGTGATTTGCATGACATTATGAGTTTGCATGTCATCAATAAATTTCTCTTTATAACACAAAGAAGAGTCCATTGCAAATAACATATGTGTATTCACTCCTAAGAGTACAACTTGGAGATATGATGCAGTGAGTCGAACACAAAGAAGTCAAGTGAAGTAAGAAGTTTGTAGGCACTAAGATTTAGGAGAAGGGGTTTCATACAAGAATTCCTCGAGTATGTCCATGAGTTTATGAGGAAAAGTGAAGGCATCAATGACCTGTGATGATGGAAAGTGCGGATACCTGTGCAAAGACAATACACACATTCACGTACTTGTGAGGAAAAATCCAAGATGTTTAGGGATTAGGAAATTATCTTAGAGTCAGGGTAAAGGTATGTCTTCCTAAGTGTGTTAGGGAGTTATTATGAATAAATTGGGAGCATGTATGTCTCAGTGAGTTATGGACACTTGATTTGAAGAACTCTTTTGTGGATTTTAGTATGAGGTGTGTGTGGTTGAAATATTTATGAGATAGGGATATCAGTAGCAACAAAAGAGGTATCAGGAATAACAACAATGACAGGTTATCAGTTACAACAACAGAAGTAATGAAAGGGTTTTCTACAATTATATTTCAGGGCAGTTGGATGGGGCAAGGGAAGGGGGTTGTAAACTCTTTCTGGTTGGAGCCATAAAATTAGAGAGTTGGAGCTTCCTTCAGGTGGAAGCCTGTTAATAGGGGGTTAGAGCCTCCTTCCAATTGTATAGAGAAAAATAGGAAGTTGGTGCTTCCAATGAATGTACTCTTTGACAAATAAGAAAATAATTTCATGTTTTTTTCCCGCAATGAGTTTCCACATAAAAATTTGGTGTATTGTGTTTATGTGTTGTTTATGCATTCATTTATGGAATTGGTGCTATATTGAATGATGATTGAATATCATTGAATATTTATATTGTGGTTACATAAATAAAAGTATTAATACTGATTCACCCCCCCTCTCAGTATTCCAACAATTTTACCCAATATTGTTTCTTGATTCTTGATACAATTTTTTTATTCTTGATACAACCTATGGTTTCTTGATTGGATTCTTCTTAAAAGTTTATTTTTACTAGAGTAAATCCTACTGAAGTATTATGAGGAGAATCACTTTTACCCAATTGAGCACGTTTAGTATAGATCCTTCAAAATGGCTTGATTGAGTGAGTCTGTTGCACTAAATGCAGTCTATGTTTGAATGAGTGAGGACATCTATGAGATGGAAGAATTGTTAGTCATTTCCTCTCATCCATGGTCACCTGATGATGCAGAGTGGTATCTAACACCCATCTGGGTCCTCTTCCTTTTTTCTTGGTGGGGTGTTTGTTATATAGTACTACTATATATTAGGATGAACTTTATGATGTTTTACCACTCTTGTGCCTGAGTCAGTGAAAATATAGAGGGGAATTTCCCTCCTTAACAAAAAAAATAGAATATCTTCATGCGTTAGTAGCCAAGATGGTCAATTGATCCATCCCAAGGGAAGAATCCATGGAAGTGGATCATCTTCCATGACTTTGTAGGGTAAATAAACACTGCAGGAGATAACTCCTTTAAGCTCTTCCTAGACCTAAGATAAAATAGAGATGTAAATGATGGATTTTCATAGATATAATTCAGACATGAAAATTATTTAAAAACTGATGGAATTGAAGGCTTACTCGGTGATCCAATGGTTTTCCCTGCATGCTCCTTAGATGCTAGATTCCATGAATATTCCCTTTTCTCTTACCATCTTATATCGACACACATAGAGATACACAAAACTTTCACAAGATCAAAATAATCATGTATAATTTAATGATAGATATAATAATGTATCATAACACATGAAAAAATTAATTCTCCACAAGGAAATATAGTAATTACATAAACATACCAGTAGAGGGGAAAATATTGTACATATTCTATTGATAAAAAAAATGTATTACACCTTACAAAGAAGTTGATGTAGTCCTTTCCCAAGTTCCTTTCCCAAGCTTTGTAATCAAAATTCCATAATAAGTTTTATTTCTCCCTTTTCCTATGAGAGACCCCCATTATTTATAGGATAGTAGAGATAAGATCAAAGGGTAGTTTGGAATATCTCCATGCCTAAGATCAAAATTATTCTCGAGTTAGAACCATGAATAATCTGGGGTTTAATCTCATATCACGAAACCAATCCTAAATAGGGAGTAACAGACCCAGTCGTGAAATACATTCTTATAGGGAGCAACTGGTCACCCTTTGCAAGGGGAAAATGAGCGACCAACACTTTCTGGCCACATGCTGTAAAGGGGAAACCATCGACCAGAAAAAAAGATATTGCAAACTCAGGGACAAAGTAGTATAATTCAATGTTTGATACTACTAACCCTAGATGATGCCCATCAAGTGATCAGATGGAAAATAACAGTATAACAGATGTGACCTAAAGTGTGAGGTCATAAGAGGTGTATGAAGTCTGAAATACTTTAAAAAAAAAATCATAGAGCTTTGGGTGAAGGAACCTGGAAAGAAACCATCATCATTATATGGCATAATAATAGCATCCTCAAGGTGGGAATACTCATGCTCGATAATAAAAACTAAGCATAGAAGAAAAAAATAATACATTGTGGATCCAAGCATGACACAAACAATTAGATCATGGCCATGAAAAAATACATTGTGGATCCATGTCACAAGTGAAAACATAGCCATGACCAAGTAAAAATGTGGATATATGTCATAGTATACAAATCAGTGAGATGAATCGATGCTTGAGTGATCTTTGAAGTACTTATGAGTAAATCCATTGCAACTTGGGAGGGAATGCCATCAAGGAATGTGGTGGTCCCAACCCAAGGTCTTCGTCCAAAATCCCAATGGTATGAATCCACAACATGAAAATAAATGAGTTGAGGTCAAGCATGGTAGAAACCATTTGAGTACCAGTCATTGATGTATACCATTAAAATATGTGAGGGAAACCATCGATGATGATGATGGACCCCAATATACCTAGTACAATATAGTGGGTTTGAATAAATGAGTTGAAGTTGAAAAATTGTAGATTCATTAAACAGGAGCCAATGATGTAAATCCATTGTTCAAATGCAATGGAATATGCCACTGATGTCTGCAAATACCGAGGTACTAACTAGTTTCTAGATTTCAATCCTGGATAATGATATGGAGTCTATAAGATGAAATACTTCGAAGGAGGGCCTTGATGTATCCCTAATTAATCGACATGAAACATATAAAGGTGAAATGTGTGAAGAGTGTAATAATAGAGAACGATTGACTCAGGGATGGTCAGGATAAATGGGCTAAAGGACTGAAATTGGCTCTCACAGGCTAACTTCCCTTGAACAAAACAACACAAAAAATGACTTGACCTAGAAGCATTGACTCGTTAATGACCAAAACACTCRCTATGGATGACTAGAAGAGTAACCAGTTAGAGGAGTTTAAGAACTCATGGAGACAATAATGAATCAGAGGCAATGGATAACCCAACTATTGGGCAAAGACAMAAAATAGGTGCATTGTTCAAGGGTGACTCAATAGACATCTACCATGTGTGGAGATAACTAGATGGAAAAATCCACCACTATTTTTCCTWCTTTCATGTTTAATGAGCGTAAAATACAATAAAAGTATGCTCGATGTTTTCACCTATGGATTTGATTCTTGATCCCGAGGAAGAGAATGGTTCTTGATAGTATTTTCAATTTTTAATGAGTCTAGAAAGATCCAAAATAAAAGTCCATATATAATCWGGTGGATTCATTGATCCAAWCAAAGTAAATTCTCATGTGTCATTTCATATTTAGAGATTTTCAAAGGACAAAAAAGACTCCAAGGGTAGGATTTTTCATAAATTTAGTCCCTCGAGCCCAAACAAGGATGAAACAATACAAGGGAGAACTCTTCTAGCCAATGTTGACTAGAGTATTCCTTTTTCAGAATTAGTCCATTTGGTCCAAAAATGGGGTAAACTTATACCGAATAAACATATTTTCAAATCCAGTTAATGAGTGTCAAAGGAAAAAATCTCACTCGACAATCTTTTCATGTTTAGGGAGTTTGAAAAGAGATTAAAGGAGACTCCAAAGAGTTCCATTTTTGTATAGCTTTTACGAGCCTGGAAAAGTGATAAAAGTATGATTGATAACTTATTCTCATGTATTTACAAGCATGGTAAAGAACAAATACTAAGCTCATGGTTATATGTTTCATTTTTTAATGAGCTTGCAAAAAAGAATGGAACTATTCTCAAAGTGCCTGCTTCATTTTTAAATGAGCTTGAAACAAAGAATGAACTATGCTTGGTATTGGTTTCATTTTTACACGAGATTGAAAAAAAGACTCAAACTATGCTCAGGGTTTGTTTAATTTTTACAAGAGCTTAAAACTAGAAAATAAACTATTCTCGGGGTTGGTTTCATTTTTACACAAGATTGAAACAAAGAAAAAGTATGATTGGGATTGGTTTCATTTTTATGCGAGTTTGAAACTGAGAATGAAACTATGTTCGGCGTAGGTTTCATTTTCACACAAGCTTGAAATAGAGAAAATTTGTACTTGGGATTGGTTTCATTTTTAAACGATCTTGAAACCGAGAATGAAATTGTACTCAGGTGATACCCATTAGAGAATTTTATTCACAACATGATGTCTAGAGGTGGGTAATATTTCCCCATCACGAGCAGTAAAATCTAGCGGCTTAACTCAAGCATGATGTCTAGAGGCTGGAGAATTCCCCCCAAACTTCGTTTTGTCTGTCGATTGTTCTTCTGCAGCTAATTAGAGTCCTGGATACTAATTGGAATAGGTTCACTAGAGATGGAGGAATAAATAATATCAATTTACAAAGGAAAAGGTTCAAGTACTAGATCTAGTAGAAGACTTGACTCAATTGCAGGGGGGTCTTTTTAATTTTTTAACAAGCTTGACATGGAAAATGAACTATGCTCATGAGTGTCTATTTCATTTTTTTATGAAAGACTGATGACTCCACTAGGGATAAATCCCTTAGGATATTTCTATACCTAAGATATAATATAGATTTAAATGATATATTTCCCTAGATCCAATTCATACATGAAAATGATCTACACATTGATGAAATGGAAAGCTTACTCAATGATCTCATGGTTGTTCCTGCATGCTCCTTAGATGCTAGCTTCCACGAAGATTCCATTCTCTCTTACCAGCTTATATTTTCACACATAGAGGCACATAAACCTTTCACAAGATCGAACTAATCATGTATAACTTAATGATAGATCTAATAATGTATCATAACACATGAAAAAATTAATTATCTACAAGGAAATATAACAATTACATACACATCCATGTAGAGGGAAACATCTTGTACATATTTTATTGATAAAAAATATGGATTACACCTTACAAACAAATTGATTCAGTCCTTTCCCAAGTTCTGTAATAAAAATGCCAAAATAAGTTTTCTTTCACCCCTTTCCTCCCTTTTCCAATGAGAGACCCCCATTATTTATAGGATAATAGAGATAAGATCAAAGGGTAGTTTAGATAAGATCTCCATGCCCAAGATGAAAATCTTCTCAAGTTTGAAAAAC
>JASDQU010025495.1:9550-23691 GCA_032191745.1 Picea mariana
TATTAGAATAGCTTGGGACTGAAGGGGATTGTTAGAATTGTGGAGATTTATTTTTATAAGAACTTTGTTAAGTGTGAGTTAGGCTGGGATAGGAATGTCATCGTTTGATAGTCAGAACATAAGATACCTCATAGAGATTAACAATGGGAATAATTTCTACCTCCTCTTAACTACGATTTTGTTAAATGAAATTGGAGTTTATTTAATGTTCCATAGAAAAAAAAAATTATGGCAAATTTGAGGTACATTACAAAGACTCACCTACTAGAGTAATCTATTGCCTGGGTAGATTAGCGTAGGAGAGTAGATAGTTGTTATTAATAGTGGATTGTTGTATGATAAATCTAGATTTTCCAAAAACTTGTTATGGTTTGTCCATTGTTTGATGAGGTCCACAGTCATTAGCACCACGTCGGTGAAAGAATCTGGACAAGTGAGGTAGTGTAAGATATCTCAAAGGGAAATGATCTTGAATGAGGTCAGTGAGTAGTGGATTTTGTATATGGGGAGAAGGAAAGAGAAATGACCAAACTAGAGATCCTCATCAACTGTCAAGGATGAGATCCAGTGGCTTGTCCGCAAAGTAGTGAAAATATGGATATTGAGGGAAGGATAATCGTTGAAAATGCACCCTACCATCTGATATGATATAGGAATGTGTACTGGTTTGCAGAAAGATATAGGTGACCGGAATCCAGTCAACGATGCGTAGAGGAAGTCATGGTAGAGATCTATATTTTCTGAAGGAGTCACCACAGAAAAAGGAATCCGCTAGATCAGAACCGAGATATTCATCATTTATCCTAGTTGATGATGAATTAATAAATGGAACTTTGGCTTAGAGGTCCGTGTGAATCCTATGCGGACAGGTCTAGCATGACAATCATGTATGTCAAGTCGGTGATGGTCATTAAATATTCTAGTGAAAATAAGTTTGAAGAAGTCGTTGCATGCAAGAGAATCCACGTATAGGAGAAGAGTCGCTCGCTATAAAAGTGAGTTGCGTAGTAGAATAGAGGCATCATAGAGAGAATAGTTGTCGCTTTTCTAAGAGAAGGAAAGCCCAAGGAGGATCTGTGGTTGGGTGAGCTCTACTTTCTCTTGTCTCTATCGGCCCTTGAGTCCAAGATGTTAGTCAAGAAGAGAAGGGAAATAAATAAAGTAGAGATGGTGTATGTAACATCCCCAAAAATAATTTATTTTTGAATTTGAAATTTCTTAGGAAATTTATTCCATTTTTGGTAAATTTGAAATTGGAATTTTTTTGGCAATTCCTAATTTCGAACTTAGTTAATTGTAATTAATGATTATGACTGTTGGGCAGAGATCTGATTTGACCCAACTAATTACTTGACTGTGACACTTGTATGAAACAAAATATTTTATAATTATTGTAGGAGGAAAAATGGAACAACCATGTTGAAATCAGCTGAACATGACTCCATGAGTAGGGAACATGTTGGAACTACCTCAGGGTTGATTGTTACAAGTGGAAAATCAAGAATTTGGCCATTGGCAGCCCCTGAAAATCAGGGATTTGGAAAGCTTCGAAAATTCCCAAGGGAAAAAAGACCTAGGCATTTTTGGTTTTAGATATATAGCATATGTGAGGAGGCAGGACACTGCCTAGTATGTGGGAAAAAATATTATTTTCTTGTTGTTATGAACACTACTTGTTGACTGTGAGGCAAGGAGAAAACTGTTGAAGTTGAAAGTCATTTGCTGAGGAGGAGTTCTGAGTTATCCCTCATAGATTCATGGTCATGCTAGGGGGTGAATAGGACAAGTGATTTGGGTGCCCTGTTCCAAGGTTGGGTGGAACATGGCTATTCCATTTATTATTCGACAACTTTTTTTCAGATATGTCTCCTACTTTTTCTTTGGTCAAATGTTATTTGAATTATTGATTGATAGAATGAATTAGTTTAAATATGGGTGATATGTTCAGTTTATTAAAAGTTTGTTGAAATGGGATGGACGGTAGGGTAAACCCTTACAGATTAACTATAGGTGTCGAGCAAAAACTTTCTTTATATCCTAAATAAGTATGGAATCTATTTATGGAAATATTAGAAAATACATCCATGTTAAAAGGATATCATTCAACCCTGTACTAATAATTCCTACTAGTTACTTAATGCTTATACATATGAACAGTCATTTCTTTTCACATTGATTTGCACCTGTGAATATGCTAAATGAGACTTCGAAAGAAAAACTGAGATCTATATATATGTATTTTTATGCGCACAGTCATATCACGGTAGGGATTATTTTTATTTATAAATGCACGGTTATATCATTGTAATGATTTTATTCATACATATACATACAGTCTTATTCTTTGAAGTTTGGACAAATCATCCTACTAAATTATTGTTGTTGGAGTAAAGAAAAAAAAATAGTATAATTCTTACAGTATTACTGTATCTCTTTAATAAGAAAATTGTGGTTAGTAAACTGGAGAATTAGAAAGATACATACATGATTTATCTTATACAAAATACACAGATAGGAGTAAGGGGCTATTACAACCAGACTATTTTAATGTAAACAAAAACAATTAGTCTGGACAATTATAATTAAATTAAACGAATATATCCAATAGTAACAAAATGAAACTCTGAGATGAAACAAATAGTTCAAGCAACCACAAACAAAGTTCTGGGAATAAAACAATATACTAGTAATTAAAGAGAGTGAATAATATACATCCCATAACCATACATTTCGTTATGCATAAACTCACTGCAGTAAAAATTAAAAAGGCGGAGCCATAGAAATAAACATAGGAATACAAAGTAAACCCCAAAAATGGTACACGATAGAATCATTGTACATAGATACATGTTATTAATCCTAGAGATAAATGTATAATCAGATCTATTATCGTGGAAGAAAGGAACTATTCATTTTTCCTTCTAAGTCGGCTGTAAAATTTATGAAGTAACGGTATAGTCCTACTAATACCCTCCTATCAAAAAACAACATGATTTTTGGTCCCTATGTCTTTTATTTAAATTGAAGGTACAAAAATAATGTTTCAGTCATCTTTGAAAACCTGATGAACCTCGCCCATTGATTATTTATATTATAGATCGAAATCGTATATTTGCTTAGAAATCTAGGGTATTCTCTTAAGAGCGGTAAAATGTAACCCGAGTACCTTTCTTGGATAGAGCATGGCTCTGGTCCATCGCAGCAACCCTGTAAGCCTGTAAGAAAGATGAGATGTGTTTTCTTAGTGTCAAATAGAAACCAATGATATTGATTTTTTTTTAAACAGGAAAAATCTTATAAGATAACAAAGGTATCAATTGCAGGGTAAAACTTATCTTGAATAGACATAGGAATGCTGCCAATCATAAACATGAGCCATCGATACCTTGGAAGGAGAGGAGTGAGCTTAAAACAACCTGATGGGTACCCTCGTAGCAAAAACAGGGTCCCACCATTAGATTGGCTACCTTTTCATAGAACAAAATTCTCAGGAAATAGAAAAGAAGCAATAACAACACCATAACATTTGCAAATCAGAAATGTAAGGGGACTCGCGTGGCATCCATGTTCAGGTCAGAGTAATAAAATAGTGGATACAGATTTAATCTTCTTATTGAATGTCAGGATGCGAATGGTTTCACACACACACGGGTAAACAATATCAACAGAGTGAGGAAACGTTACACCAATATAAGACAGATTCAGGTAAATGCATGCTGAGAAGTACTTTTCATAACGAACAAAGACACATATACACCGAATGGAAATTTTATATAATCTTTAAAGAAAAAAACTACAGTCATCAAGACACCTAGTGGGTTGGGAGGATCTATAGAAGGGAATACTCCCATGTAAAACCCAGTACGACCACACCCATCAAAGGTAGGGAATCGTTATATTATTGAAGGAAAATTTTCCTTTCCTTTCACCAGATCAAGGTTTAATATACAATATACAGTATGGGCGTTGCCCTACCAAACCAAATTCCTAGACTAGAACTCTTGCATAGTCTCACAGAGACCCAACACCAAGTCACATGCATAATAATAAGGGAATAACAATAATAACCCTATGAGTAACAATTTATACACGTTAACCCTATTACAATACCGATGCTAGATTACTGTAAGTCAGGAATGAGGAGGTGGCATACAAAGAACCCTTAGAAAGGAGTCAGGACAAAATAGTAGGCAAATATTCTTACCTATTTGAGAGGGCCGACCAATTTTCATCTGGTTACTGTTATCACTATCTCCACAACTAGCCTTCTCGATAGATTATACACTAGAATGAACCTCACAATCATCAGTGGAGAGGCTACGTAGAATGAAAAAGAACAAAACCTCATTTAATAACCCAAACATAGTACTAAGGGAATCTTAATAGGGAGGGTGGATGATGATGTCGCTCCACTGGGTAGCGTCTCCCAAAATCATCAATATGTTTCAGTGAGAGAAAAACTTAACATGCAGAGCCTCTCGAAAGACTCCACAATGAAACAATAAACATGTTAAAACCCTAAGAGGAACCTTAACTACTCAGATATATGCTGAAGGTATGAATGACGGTTTACCCATGTGACAAGGGCCATGTTGGCATGACTGGAATGGTGAAAGAGCCAAGTGAAGGCATCGTAATTCACACACATAGTACTGCCATTAAATGGTAGATACAAAGCCTTAACTCCCCCATGACAGTCGACCACTCTTTCCACATCAAGTAATGACGAATTAAATGAATCCCTTCATGACTCGATGAGTTGGAACTCGTACACTCCAACTGTATTATCATAGTTAGCTTATTGTTCATAAGGAGGTTCATTGGAACACCTTTTAGCTAAGTTGAAGTTAACTCAAGATCTCATTAATCAAATTCTGTTAAGTAAAGGATCAGAGCCATCACTAATCACGAGTAATCTCTAAAGGAACCATTCATGAATGGGGCTATGTATATATATGTTACGTGTATATCACTAATTCACATAGTTCAGTTGGGGGCTATAGGCCCGACCCATGGCTATATATATATATATATGGTAGATTAAAATTACAAGGGATAAAATTTAAAAAGAATAGTCTGGCGCGCAAAACATAGGAATCTCCTAACTAAAGAGAGATTAGGACTATAAGTCCCAAGTATAATCTATTGTATAGATATTATATTAATGTAAGCAAGTGAAGACTAAAGGGAATTCATAGAATCCTTGGTGATTTAGTCTTTAACATTTCTATCTAAAGTAAGACACACAGGGATGGAAGTGAAATAATGTAATAGAACGAACTTAAGTTACGACACAGAAAATTATAACATAAATGAAGATTTATTCCCTAAAATGAAATCAGAGATTAATACCTCGTAGAATTTATTTTTTTTGGTAAATTTGTGGTTCATTACATATGGTATCAGAGCAAAGGTTACAACACTTGGACCTTAAACAGGGCCACTTTATTTACTTAACACATTTTTTATTTATGTAAAACTAATAAACCTTTACTATTACAAACAAAAAACCCTTTTATGTTTTGTGTTAATCATGACAGCCCAGGATGATGCATAAATCAGACTTGATGGGAATCCTGAACAAAGACCTCCTGAAGATCCAAGACACAAGAGTGACCGAATCTCACCTACTGAAGTTCTGGAAATGATGAGGAATCACATTGTTGATCTACATGTTTTCAAAATAGACAATGAGAAACTGAAGAAGGCACAACAAGAACAGAAGGAAATAAATAAAGTTTTGCTGCAAAATATAGTGACAAATAAATCCCCAAAGGATGATAACCAGGAAGAAGAGTTCAGTAAAAGGGCCTCCAAGAATTTTGGTCCTAAAGCAGAAAGAAGGGATAGCTCATCTAAAGGTATACCTTCAGTGGAAGATAAAACCAAAATGGACAGGAAAAGAAAACAAGTAGATCACCTTGAGGGAAAATTTAAGAAAATCAAACCAACTACCTTTGATGGGGAATCAAAAATAGGGGAGGAGGCTAAAGCATTGTTACTAGGCATCAATAAGTATTTCCAGATATACAACTATTCCAGCAATATGAAAGTTAGAATGGCCATCTACAATCTGAAAGGAAAATCCAACATTTGGTGGCAAGACTTGAAATTGGCCGAGGGCCTAGAGGAGAAACAGATGGAATGGTCTGACTTTAAGAAATACTCTAAGAAACAATACCTATCTGAAAGTTACTATGAAAGAAAAAAAAAATAATTTTATGAGTTATGACTTGGTCAAATGACTATGGAATATCTGATAAATAAATTCCTGGAATTACTAAGGTTTGTACCTTATATCCGGGAGGATATAGTGAAAATTCAGCAGTTCCTAAGCTGTTTACCACAATCCTACAAGGAAAAAATCGAATTTGATAATCCCAAGTCATTAAGTGAAGTATTTAAAAAAGCTTGTATGTGTTACGACCAATACAAATAGCGAACATAATTTTCCAAGGCTTGGAAGGACAAGAAATCAGACTGAATGAACTAGTAGAAGAAGGGATACTAGCCAACCCCTTATCGGAATGCAACAAAAAGCTATCCAAGAAAATATTTTCACTCCAACAATCCAAGCACACAAGGCAGTGGTAAACCGATAAATCTGGGAACAAAGAAGTTTGGGGACAGTCTCCATGAACCACTAAAGTGGTGGGAATGTGGAGAACCTCATCTAAGGAGTAACTATCCATGTTTAAATTCAACAAACAAAACTATTGTTCATAACTTGCAGGAAGCCTCGACAGTGGGTGATGTGGGAAGAAACTTGCATCAGATAAATGGAGGCATGGATGGCCGACAAGCTGACCACCAGTCCTCTGTGGTGGAAATCGAAGGTAAAATCAATAACACTCGAATTTTTGTTTTAATTGATCCTGGAGCTACGTTAAGTTGTATCACTCCTGGTGTAGTAGAGTCACATAACCTTAAAAAAATGAGACACACAAAATCATGGCTGGTACAACTAGCAACAAGAACTAAAAGGAAAGTGGTTGACTTTATTTTGGATTATGAGTTTAGTTTAGGTGGCCAGAACATAAGAACAAATCTGAACGTTCTACCACTAAGATCTTATGATGTAATTTTCGAGATGGATTGGTTAGAAAGTCATAAAGTAGTGCTATATTGTTATGCAAAGACACTTAAGTATAAAGATGAAAATGACACCACTAGAACAACCCAAGGTATACAAAAACCAGTATCAGTTAGACAAGTTTCAACAATGCAATTCAAGAAATGCATGAGAAAGGGTTGTCAAGTTTACACCATCCAAGTAACAAACCTGTTAGAAAAAGAAGACAAACCCAACTTGGAAGACTTTGTTGTTCTATGTGATTTCAGAGATGTATTTGTTGATGAAATACCTGAACTACCCCCTAGAAGGGAGATAGAATTTTCTATTGACCTACTACCTAGTTCAAACCCTATCTCTAAAGCACCTTATTAAATGAGTTTGCCGCAATTGACAGAACTAAAAATTCAACTACAAGAATTATTGGATAAAGAGTATATCAGACCGAGTGTTTCACCATGGGGAGCACCAATCCTCTTTGTGAAAAAGAAAGACGACACTCTAAGACTATGTATCAATTATAGACAATTAAACAAAATGACTATTAAGAACAAGTACCCCTTACCTAGGATAAATTATTTGTTCAATCAAGTAGGTGGGGTAAGGATCTTTTCGATGTTGGATTTACGATCTGGTTATCATCAAGTTAAGATAAAATATGAGGACATGAGAAAAACAACTTTTTGAACAAGATATGGACATTATGAATTTGTAGTGATACCTTTCAGAATCACTAACGCACCAGCCACATTCATGTGTTTAATGAATAATATTTTTAGTCAGTACTTGGACAAATTTGTACTAGTATTTATTGACGATATTGTGGTATATTCTAAAACAGAAGAAGAGCACAAAGAGCACTTAAGGATAGTTCTGCAAACTTTAAGGAAGCGCCAACTGTATGCTAAATTCGATAAGTGTGATTTTTATCAGAAGAAAATACATTACCTAGGACATGTAATATCTGCAGAAGGCATTACAGTCGATCTTGAGAAAGTAAGATCCATCATGGAATGGAAAGTAATGAAGGATGTAGTGGATATCCGGTCATTCATGGGAATCACCAGATATTATCGCAGATTTATAGAGGGGTTTTTTAAAATTTCTTACCCTATCACATCATTAGAAAAGAAAGGAACCAAGCTTAACTGGCCACAGAAGTGTCAAGACATTTTTAATAAGTTTAAGGAATTGTTAACAACCGCATCCATCTTAAAAGTAGGAGACCCAGGCAAAGAATTTACCGTTTGTGTCAATGCAAGTAAAGGACTAGGTGGTGTCCTAACTCAAGAAGGACATGTTATTTGTTATGAGTCTCGGAAATTAAAGGAGCATGAGAGAAACTACGTCACTCATCACTTAGAATTGGTAGCAGTAATACACGCCTTAAAAATGTGGTGGCACTACATAATGGGCATAAAGTTTCTATTATTGACAGATAATAGTAGTGTGAAATATTTGTTTAGTCAGTCGGACCTTAATGCAAGAAAAGCAAGGTGGCTAGCCTTATTGAGGGAATTCGACTTTGAGGTAAGACATATCAAGGGTAAGGAAAATAAAGTAGTTGATGCCTTAAGCATAATAGTTCATGGGTTATTTGAAATAAATGTCAGCGAGACAGAAAGTGATCTGGAACAAAGGATAAAGACTGCAGACAATAACGATGAAAATTACACTAAGACATTAGCAAAATTACAAAACACTAAAAAAGATTCAGACAAAACAAAGTTGAGTATTGATAAAAATGGCCTACTACAATTTAAAAACAGAATATACATACCAGATTCAGTAGATTTAAAGTTAACAATTTTGGATGAATTGCATAAGAAACCATATTCTAGTCATCCAGGATATCAGAAAATGATAACATCACTTAGAAAATTATTTTATTGGCCTAATATGAAGGGAGAAACAACAGAATAATTAGCTAAGTGTCAATATTTTCAACAGGTAAAATCCAAACACCAACATCCATCTGACCTATTACAACCCTTACTAGTACCAGAATGAAAATGGGAGACTATATCGTTGGACTTTATTATAGGTTTGCCTAAAACTCAGAAACATAATGATTCTATCATGGTGGTAATCGACAAACTTAGTAAGTCTGTACACTTTATTTATGTAAAGTATACTTTTAAAGCTATTAACATCACTGAAATATTCATGAAATAAATTTTTAGACTGCATGGTATTCCTAAAATGGTGATTTCGGATAGAGACGTAAAATTTACATCTGTTTTTTGGAAAGAATTGTTTGCAGGGCTAAATACTAATTTGAATTTCAGCATGAGTTATCATCCACAAACGGATGGGGAGACTGAATGAATAAACCAAATCATAGAAGATATGCTCCGCATGTATGTAAGAACAAAACCAAGCAAGTGGAAAGACTACCTGCACTTGGTAGAATTTGCATATAACAATGGGTACCAAACTTCGGCTAAATTGAGCCCCTTCGATGTACTGTATGACTCCAATTAGCTAGGATAACCCGATGGACAGATTCATGGTTGGACTATAGATGCTCCAAGAAATGGAGAATACGGTAAGAGAGGTACAAAAAAACTTAAAAGAGGCACAGGACAGACAAAAAAGCTATCTGGACCAAAAAAGAAGACACTTGGAGTTCCAAGTGGGATACCATGTTTACTTAAAAGTCAAAGCCCAGAGAAGTTCACTCAAGCTAGGGAATTGTGCCAAGTTGGCAACCAGGTTTTGTGGGCCCTTCAAGATACTAGCTCAAATTGCACCTGAATCATATCAAGTTGCACTTCTAGCCAATATAAAAATTCATAATGTATTTCATGTTTCTTTGTTAAAGAATTATGTTTATGATCCTACTCATATGATCGATTGGAACTTTGTGTAGGTGGAACCAGAAGGAGAGTTCCAGGTGGAACCCTTGCGTATTCTGGACCAGAGAGAAATAGCACTTCGGAATAGAGTCGTCACCCAGGTAAAAGTGCAATGGAAGCACTTTAGCTCGGAGGAGGCCACTTGGGAGTTGGAGGGAGATTTGTGGAAATCTCACCCATCATGTTCCAAGAAAGGAGAGAACATTGAGGACAGTGTTTTATTGAAGGGGGAAAGGATGTAACATCCCCCAAAATAAATTATTTTTGAATTTGAAATTTCTTAGGAAATTTATTTCGTTTTTGGTAAATTTGAAATTGGATTTTTTTTTCCATTTATGGAAATTTTGAATTTTGAATTTGTTTAATTGTAATTAATGATTATGATAATTGGGTAGAGATTTGATTTGACCCAACTAACTACTTGACTGTGAAACTTGTATGAAAGAAAATATTTTATGATTATTGCAGGAGGACAAATGGAACAACCATGTTGAAATCAACTGACCATGATTCCATGAGTGGGGAACATGTTGGAACTACCTCAGGGCTGATTGTTACAAGTGGAAAATCAAGAATTTGGCCATTGGCAACCCTTGAAAATAAGGGATTTGGAAATCTGCGAAAATTCCCAAGGGGAAAATGACCTAGGCATTTTTGGTTTTGGATATATAGCATATGTGAGGAGGCAGGACGTTCCCTAATATGTGGGAAACATTAATGTTTTCTTGCTGTTATGAACACTAGTTGAGTGTGAGGCAAGGAGTAGACTGTTGAAGCTGAAAGGAATTTGCTGAGGAGGAGTTCTGATTTAGCCCTCATGGATTCATGGTCAGGCTAGGGGGTGAATAAGACAAGTGATTTGGCTGCCCTTTTCTAAGGTTGGGTGGAACGTGTCTGTTCCATATTTTATTCGGAAACTTTTGTTCAGATATGTATCCTACTCTTTCTCTGGTCAAATGTTATTTGAATTATTGATTGATAGAATGCATTAGTTTAAATATGGGTGAGCTGTTCAGTTTATTAAAAGTCTGTTGAAATGGGATAGACAGTAGGGTAAACCCTTACATATTAACTGTAGGTGTCGAGAAAAAACTTTCTTTATATAAGTATGGAATCTATTTATGGAAATATTGGAAAATACATCTATGTTAAAAAGATATTATTCAACCCTGTACTAAGAATTCCTACCAGTTACGTAATGCTTATACATTTGAACAGTCATTTCTTTGCACATTGATTTGCACTTGTGAATATGCTAAAGGAGACTTCGAAAGAAAAACTGAGATTTATATATATGTATTTTTATGCACAAAGTCATATCATGGTAGGGATTATTTTTATTTATAAATGTGCAGTTATATCACTGTAAGGATTTTATTCATACATATACGTAGTCTTATTCTTTGATGTCTGGACGAATTGTCCTACTGAATTATTATTGTTGGAGTAAAGAAAAAAAAATAGTGTAATTCTTATAGTATTACTGTATCTCTTTAATAAAAAAATTGTGGGAAATAAAATGGAGAATTATAAAGATACATACATAATTTATCTTATACCAAATACACAGATAGGAATAAGGGGCTATTGCAACTAGACTGTTTTAATGTAAATGAAAACGATTAGTCCAGACAGTTTTAATTAAATAAAACGAATAGCTCCAATAGTCACAAAACGAAACTCTGAGATGAAACAAATAGTTCAAGCAACCACAAACGAAGTTCTGGGAATAAAACAATATACTAATAATTAAAGAGAGTGAACACTATACATCCTGTAACCATACATTTTGTTACGCATAAATTCACTGCAGTAAAAATAAAAAAGGCGGAGCCATAGAAATAAACATAGGAATCCAAAGTAAACCTAGAAAAAGGGTACAAGACAGAATCATTGTACATAGATACGTGTTATTAATCCTAGAGATAAATGTATAATCAGATCTATTATATTGGAAGAAAGGAACTGTTCGTTTTTCCTTCTATGTCGACTGTAAAATTTATGAAGTAACGGTATAGTCCTACTAATACCCTCCTATCACACAACAACGAGATTTTTGGTCCCTATGTCTTTTTTTAAAATTGAAGATACAAAAATAACGTTTCAGTCATCTTTAAAAACCTGATAAACCTCACCCATTGATGATTTATATTATAGATCAGAATTTTATCTTTTCTTAAAAGTCTAGGGCATTCGCTTAAGAGTGGTAACATGGAACCCGAGTACCTTTATTGGACAAGGCATGGTTCTGGTCCATCACAGCGACCCTGTAATCTTGCAAGATAGACGAGACGTGTTTTCTTAGCGTCAAATAGAAACCAACAATATTGATTTTTTTTTAAACAGGGAAAATCTTATAAGATAACGAAGGTATCAATTGCAAAGTAAAACTTATCTCGGATAGACACAGGAATGTTGCCAGTCATAAATATGAGCCATCGATACCCTAGAAGGGGAGGAGTGAGATTAAAACGACCTGATGGGTACCCTCGGAGAAAAAATAGGGTCCCACCATTAGATTGGCTACCTTTTCATAAAACAAAATTCTCAGGAAATAGACAAGAAGCAATAACAACACCATAACATTTGCAAATTAGAATTGTAAGGAGACTCGCGTGGCATCCATGTTCAGGTTAGAGTAATAAAACAATGGATACAGATTTAATCTTCTTATCAAATGCCAGGCTGCGAATGGTTTCCACACACACGGGTAAACAATATCAACAGAGTGAGGAAACGTTACACCAATATAAGATAGATTCAAGTAAATGCATGCTGTGAAGTACTTTTCATAACGAACAAAAACACATATACATCGAATTGAAATTATATATAATCTTTAAAGAAAAAAAAATATAGTCATCAAGCCACCCAGTGGGTTGGGAGGATCTATAGAAGGGCAGATTCCCATGTAAAACCCAGTATGACCACACCCATCAAAGGAAGGGAATCTCTATATTATCGAAGGAAATTTTTCCTTTCCTTTCGCCAGATCAAGGTTTAATATATAGTATACAGTATGGGCTTTGCTCTACCAAACCGACTTCCTAGACTAGAACTCCTGCGCAGTCTCACAGAGACCCAACACCAAGTCACATGCATAAGGATAAGGGAATAAAAATAATAACCCTATGAGTAACAATTCATACACGTTAACCCTATTACAATATCGGTGCTAGATTACCGTAAGTCGGGAACGCGGAGGTGGCATACAGAGAACCCTTAGAAAGGAGTGAGGACAAAATAGTAGAGAAATATTCTTACATGTTTGAGAGGGCTGACCAGTTCGCATCCGGTTACCATTCTCACTATCGCTAGAACGAGCCTTCTCGATAGCTTATACACTAGACTGAAGCCCACAGTCATCAATGGAGAGGCTACAGAGAATGACAAAGACAAAAAAGAACAAAACCTCGTTTAATAACCTGAGCATAGTACTAAGGAAAACTTACTAGGGAGGGAGGATGGTGATGTCGCTCCATCAGGTAGCTCCCCCCCAAATCATCAGTATTTTTCAGTGAGAGAGAAAAATTTAACATGCAGAGCCTCTCGAAAGACTCCATAATGAAACAATAAACATGTTAAAACCCGAAGAGGAACCTTAACTACTCAGTTATATGTTAAAGGTACGAAGGATGGTTTAGCCATGTGACAAGGGCCATGTTGGCGTGACTGGAATGGTGAAAAATCTAGGTGAAAGCATCGTAATTCTCACAAATAGTACTGCCATTAAATGGTAGATACAGAGCCTTAACTTCCTCCTGACATTCGAACGCTCTTTCCACATCAAGTAATGGATAATTAAATGAATCCCTTCGTGACTCAATGATTTGGAACTTGTACACTCCAACTGTATTATCACAATTAGCTTATCGTTCATGAGGAGGTTCGTTGGAAGACCTTTTAGCTAAGTCTAAGTTAACTCAAGATCTCGTTAATCAAATTTTGTTAGGTAAAGGATCAGAGCCATCACTAATCACGAGTAGTCTCTAAAGGAACCATTCATGAACGGGGCTATGTATATAGATGTTACATGTATATCACTAATTCACATAGTTCATTTGGGGGTATAGGCCCGACCCATGGCTATATATATTTATATATATGGTAGATTAAATTTACAAGGGATAGAATTTAAAATAAATAGTCTGGCGCGCAAAACATAGGAATCACATAACTAAAGAGAGATTAGGACTATAAGTCCTGAGTTT